>OW240920.1:23775717-24076048 GCA_933207985.1 Pelobates cultripes | reverse complement strand
CAGCGCTGGAAAAAGGTAAGTTTAAACCCCTTTCCCCTTTCCAGAGCCGGGCGGGAGGGGGACCCTGAGGGTGGGGGCACCCTCAGGGCACTATAGTGCCAGGAAAACGAGTATGTTTTCCTGGCACTATAGAGGTCCTTTAAGTGAATTGTGAATTTCTACAAGGCAGCTCTGCCTCCAGTTTGGTTGCTTGGCCTTAAAGCAGAACTGTCACCATCTGGGGACTTTGCATAATTTGCAAAGACGCATGGCGATGACATCAGTGCTGGGAGGCTGGGGGGTGAGGGAGGGTGTAGCATTCCCTTCTTGTTGCTCCTCAGTTGCCAGGAGCCAATATACTCTTGCGCATGTGCGAGAGTACAGCAATGAGATCTACAGTGCATCGCCTGAGACCGCAGGACCCTCCACAGATAGAGCTGGTGACAGCTTTGGGAAATGTCACTGCTTGATGGCGATAGGTGCGCCCAGTGCCAAGCCGTGAAGGCATAGTAGTCCCTTCTTTGTCTCAGTATATCTTTTGACTGGGTTAGAATTTCAGTGAAACTACAACACAGTAAATATAGGTATTTCGTAAAGATTAGATCTTTATAAAATGTTCATTTTGGGGGGGGGGGGAGGTGAGAGGTGAAAGTGCCACTTTAAGGGGTAACTCCAGCCCACTATTCCCTTGATAAAGGGGAAGTAATGGGCACCTAAACCCCATGCCAGTGGGAGGTAAATTAGTTAAATTAGAGTCAAACTAAACACAAATAAATGATTGTAACTTTGCAATCTAAATGAGCTAAATATAAACATTAGACAGTGCAATAACATAAAATCATTCAAGAGATCCCTGTAGTGCTGTCCTGCTTCATTGGGAGGTTGGAACAAATGGCTGAACTGCCGCCAGATTCCAGGTGATCGTCTGTTTGGGGGATACTGGATACTGGAGACTGCAAGTTGCTGTAGGATGCTGGCCACTTGGAAGGCCTCTACAACTTTTAGAGTCCCAGATTTGCGTGGTATGATTAGGCACCTTGGTGCTCCCCACTTATAAGGCATCTTATGCATCGTCAGCTCTGTGGTCAAAGGTCGCAGGGACCTGGTCCAGTCCATGGTGGCCCTGGAGATATCAGGGTAGAACAGTAAGGAATGCTCCTCAAAATGATAAGGAGATTAGGAAGTAAGTAAACTCCAGATTAGATGGGGGGTTTCAGTCTGAGTGACACTTTCTGGTAGGCCCCTTATTTTCACGTTCTTCCAGCGTCTGCGGTCATAGCTGCCATGTGGCGCTGGTCATCTCTTGCCTGAGCATTGCCATCTCTCTTTCCAGGCTAGTGATGCGCACCTTGTGTGCAGTGGTAAAGTGATGCGCACCTCGTGTGCAGTGGTGTTGGCTTCAGCATTGTGTAGGCGCACCGACACCCCCATTGATTTCTTCTTTAATCGAAGCAATATCAGCTGTGATACTTGGCCAAAGATCATCTAGGAGGGCTTTCAGCGTTACCTCTGCACTGGAGGTTGGTCTGCTCTCCTATTCAGAGCTAGTAGCTGAGAACCCTTAAGTCGGCCAGAGAGTCTTCGCTGGACAAACGGGAGGGCCAGTCTGAGGGCGGCGCCATGTCTGGCCTCGTGGGATCTTGCAGCCTCCACAGCAGATCGCTGTTTTTCTAGCTGCTGTTTTTTGCTTTTTATGCCCCACATCCAGGGCCGGACTGGGAGAAAAATTCGGCCCGGGCATTTTTTTAACACAGCGGCCCACAAAAAGGGGGCGGGGCAGAGGAGGTGTGTTTTGTCATCACCAATGACAAACACGCCTCCTCTCAAAGTGAGCATGTTGGTTCAATGCTCTTCCAGGGCAGACCATGCGCAGAGCTCTGCGAAGAGCTCTAGCATGAGAAAAAAGTCCTGTATTTGTTCTGCACAGTACAAGCAAATTTAATAACATGCTTGCACTGTGTTTCCTTGCAACTTGTCTCTGGTGTCTCTATAAATGGATACCAGGAGACAAAAGGCCAGGAAAGAGTATTGTGCATGTGTTTGGAGCCTGCTTGTGGTATTGCGTGTGTGTAGAGTGAGCTGGTCGTGGTGTGGTATTGTGTAATAAGGTCGGTTTTAGTCATGTTGTGTTTGTGGTGTAATGTGATGCATATGGCTCAGGACCCCTCCAGCCCACGGCTCACAGAAGGGTTAAAACACATTTTCAAGCGCCGGGCGAGAGCTCTCTCCAATCGCCCGTGGCTGAATGCGCCGTAAACTGCGTGCGCACTTCAGCTGACCACTTATAAAACATTTATAATACTTTTCCTATAGACGCTGCGTCTCTAGTATGAAATTTTTCACAGTGAAAACGCATAGCGCCCTACGCGGCTGTCAATAGGAACGCTGCTGACTTTTGAGACTTAACCCATTGACTAAACATAGCAGTTTCTCTGAAACTACATGTTTATAAACAATAGGTTAACCTAGAGACCCTGGCACCAAGACCACTTTGTGGCGAAGTGATGCAGGTAACTAGAGTAGTCACTAAGAGTGTAGTGTGTGTGTGTGTGTGTGTATATATATATATTTTTATATATATATATATATATATATATATATATATATATATATATATATATATATTTGGAAGTATTGTGTATGTGTGTGGTGCAGTATGTTGGGGGGTTCTGTGTGTATGTGAGGGGTGCAGTATGTGTGTGTGTGAGGGTGCGTGTGTGAGGGGTGCGGTGTGTGTGATAGTGCCGTGTGTGAGAGTGCTGTGTGAGATGGGTGTGTGAGTGTGCTGTGAGAGAGTGCTGTGTGTGTGAAAGTGCTGTGTGTCATGGGTGTGAGAGTGCTGTGTGAGAGAGTGCTGTGTGTGTGTGAGAGTGCTCTGTGAGAGTGCTGTGAGTGTGATGGGTGTGAGAGAGTGCTGTGTGTGATGGGTGTGAGAGTGCTGGGTGTGATGGGTGTGAGAGTGCTGGGTGTGAGAGTGCTGTGTGTGATGGATGTGAGAGTGCTGTGTGAGAGAGTCCTCTGTGTGATGGGTGTGAGAGTGCTGTGTGCTTGATGGATGTGAGTGCTGTGTGAGAGTGCTGTGTGTGATGGATGTGAGAGTGCTGTGTGAGAGGAGTGCTGTGTCTTGTGATGGGTGAGAGAGAGTGCTGTGTGTGATGGGTGTGAGTGCTGTGTGTGTGATGGATGTGAGGTGCTGTGTGAGGGGTGCTGTATTGTGATGGGTGTGGAGTGCTGTGTGAGAGAGTGCTGTGAGTGATGGGTGTGAAAGTGCTGTGTGAGAGAGTGCTGTGTGTGATGGGTGTGAGAGTGCTGTGTGAGAGAGTGCTGTGTGTGATGGCTGTGAGAGTGCTGTGTGTGATGGGTGTGAGAGTGCTGTGTGAGAGTGCTGTGTGTGTGATGGGTGTAGGGGTGCTGTGTGAGAGTGCTGTGTGCTGATGGATGTGAGGAGTGCTGTGTGAGAGGGGTACTTGTGTGTGATGGGTGTGAGAGTGCTTTGTGTGTGATGGATGTGAGGGGTGCTGTGTGAGAGGTGCTGTGTGGCAGTGGGTGTGAGAGTGCTGTGTGTGATGGGTAAGAGAGTGCTGGGTGTGAGTGCTGTGTGTGAGTGATGGGTGTGAGAGTGCTGTGTGAGAGTGCTGTGTGTGATGGGTGTGAGAGTGCTGTGTGAGAGAGTGCTGTGTGTGATGGGTGTGAGAGTGCTGTGTGTGATGGATGTGAGAGTGCTGTGTGAGAGAGTGCTGTGTGTGATGGATGTGAGAGTGCTGTGTGTGAGAGTGCTGTGGGTGATGGGTGTGTGAGTGCTGTATAAATGTTATTGTGTGTGTGTAGGGGGGGTAAATAAAAAAAAAAAAGCAGCAGGCTAAAGGTAAGAAGGAGGGACGGACGCGCTGGGACTGGGAGGCGGGGTGGCGGTGTTCCCTGGTGGTCCTCGTGGGTGAGTAAACTCCAGCCTGTGAGGCTAGAGTTCACTCTCGCGAGATCCGGTTGTTGCCATGGCAACGCGCCGGATCTCGCGAGAGGAACCTGGCGGAGCTGCAAGTTAGAGCTCCGCCGGGTCCTCTCTCCAGCCTGGCTGGCTCCCCCCCTCTCTCCCCGCCGGCGGCCGCATGTGGGCCGGTCAGGGAGATCCTTGATCTCCTCACCGGCCCGTCGTCGCAAACAGCGGGGCCGGCGCTAGGAGAGTGCCGGCCCTGCATAGACCGGCAGGGGAGATCCTGAGACCTCCCCTGCCGGCCTCGGCCCATGGACACCGCGGCCCACCGGGCATTTGCCCGGTGTGCCCGATGGCCAGTCCGGGCCTGCCCACATCGTAGGTATAGTAGGAGGCACTCGATGAAGTCAGTTGCGGTAAGTAAGCAGGGGAATGTAATGATTTTAATCTTGGTTAGCTCAGAGCGCCCCTGAGACACGTCCATTCAGTATGGCTGCTGGCTCCGCCCCCCTCAGTTTTTTTTTTTCAATGCAGTTCAATGCAATATCATTTCTATGTGGATGACATGCAAATCTATCTGTCCCCTCCTAAACTCTCTCCGACCCTCTTGACTAGTGTCTCTGACTGCCTCTTTGCTATTTCTAACTGGATGGCTGCCCACTTCCTTAAACTCAACTCGACCAAAACTGAAATTCTGGTCTTTCCTCCCTCAAGTGTTGTTACTCCTGTGTCTGTCTCCCTCCAAGTCAACGGTGCTACCATCAGCTCCACCACGCAGACTCGCTGCCTAGGTGTTCTCTTTGACTCCGACCTCTCCTTCAAGCCTCATGTTCAGTCTATTGCCAAATCCTGCCGTTTCCATCTCAAAAACATTGCGCGCATCTGACCCTACTTAACACCAGATGCGACTAAGGTGCTGGTCCATTCCACTGTCCTTTCTTGCCTTGACTACTGTAATCCACTTCTCAGTAGTCTTACATGCTCCCAACTTGCGCCGTTACAGTCCATAATGAATGCGGCAGCGAGGCTCATCTTCCTTTGTGCCCGCACCTCCCATACCTCACCCTTCTGTCAGTCCCTACATTGGTTTCCTATAAGATATAGGGCTCAATTTAAATATCTGGTTCTTGCTTTCAAATCTCTACATGCTGCTTCCACCTATCTATCCTCCCTAATACACAAGTATGTCCCGTCTAGGCCCTTACGATCTGCTGAAGACTTACGTCTATCTTCTATCCGTACTCCCACCTCTGAAGCTCGCCTTCAAGACTTCTTGAGGGCTGCACCGTTCCTGTGGAACTCACTTCCCTCCTCCGTTAGATGCTCACCCAGTCTCCACTCCTTCAAAAAATCATTAAAAACCCACATCTTCATAAAAGCATGTCAACTAAACTGTTAATAGCTCCCGACTGATTCCTCTCTTGCAACTGTCATTAGTCTAATGCTATCCTTAGCTTTTGGGTCACTTTACCCCACTCCCTCTAGCATGTAAGCTCATTGAGCAGGGCCCTCAAACCCTCTGTTCCTGTGTGTCCAACTTGTCTGGTTACAACTACATGTTGCGGAATGCTGCGGAATTTGTTGGCGCTATATAAATAATAACATAATAATAATGCAGTTCCTTCTTACTCATTGATGAACACTTGAAATATTCTCTCAAATAATAATAATTTTTTTAAAAGATACAGATAGCAGTGTAATTTTAGAAATTTGACGTAATAAATTCAAATTTTAGACACCAAAAAAACATGCTTTTTCGTGAATGTTTACAGATTTACTATTTTAGCTTAAAATATAATATTCCCTGGTCATTTTTCATTAATTTCCAGTTTGGTGAATTTGCCCCATATATAGAATATTTTGAAGTGGAGTGGATTATGATTTGCAGTCATGGAATTAGAACCCAGGGTATATCCAACATCCGCCGCAGTGTGTATAAATGTTTATTCTATACAGCACTAGACTTGCGCACAAATGCATTTCAGGCAGCTCAAACAAATTAAATACATTTTCTACTCTATGCCGGAATGAATCGACGCGCCCAGATTTACCTGTGGATTCTAGTCAATAAACAGGACTCTGCAGGTAAATGTAAATACTGGACCAACGATTCGTTCGGGCGTAGAGCAAAATGAATTTGATTTGTTCGGCCCAGCTGAAACACATTTGTGCACCAGTCTATGTAGCAGGGATAGGCAACCTTCGTCACTCCAGATGTTGTGGACTAAATCCCCCATAATGCTCTTACACACATAATGCTGGCAAAGCATCATAGGAGGTGTAGTCCAAAAGATCTGCAGTGGTGAAGGTTGCCTATGCCTGCTATATAGCAATCAGTGAGCTAAGTGCATTTACTGCCCTCCCTCCTTGTTACTTACACAGCGCCAGTGATACAATGTAACAAGCATTCCATCAGTTTAATGCTCATTGCACAGAGCTCCCTCTGCTGGTCATTCTGCATTACCGCAGCTCTGTGTCTCAAGCCTCTCTCATCTCTCGTCACTTCCTGATTTCTCGCCCAGTGGTGCATGGGAGTTGTAGTTCCTCCGGAAATCCGGAGCGGGTGACAGGAAGGGAAGGGAGAGCAGCAGGGAGAGAGCTCAGCCATGGTGGGTATATAATGTATCTGTATAGAGACTGGCAGACACCTAGTGATGAATAGTGCATGGAGTCAGGCTCTGGGTACACACATCGCCTTATTTACTAAATGGAGAGTTATTCACATGGGGAGATACTGCTAAATAAATAGGGAGAGAATCCCACCCACCCAGCTACCACCCCTACCCTCCCAGCCCTATATAATACACACAGACTGACCCTCACACTGGCTCCAGTTATATGTACACATAATAATTCAGGTTTTACATGATGGGCCATTAAAATACATCTATTAATACTTGCATATACATTGAGTGTTTATGTATAATGGTAAAGCTTGTATTATACTTAAAATTTAAAAAAGGGGGGGGGGGGGCATTATTGTATCACAGTAAATTTGTAAGGAGCCCCTCCTCTATTCTATGGTATGTAAAATTGACTAGGGTACCTACCTACCTACCCCAGTTATTCCCTAATCGCCAAATTGTAATGAATTGAAAACAGACTAGCAAAATTCATACTAGAATCTTTCCAAGTAGGAGAATTTTTTTTCAAATGAGCTATTTTTTTAAAATTGTTTATAAATTCACTACAGCTCATTGTTTATCGAATAAACCCTCTGATCTTAGGATAGCATTATTATCCTCTAATGCACCTTTCACTATTACAAATCTATTTTACATGATGGTTCTAGGTTCGGGCTAGTGGGAAGGGTAGTTTAGGGACGATGTTTAATGTTAGAGCTGCACCGGGATTTACATATTTTGGCGCTGCCTAAGATTAGTAAGAGTAACTCCTAGGCTGCTCCATATAATTTTTTGTCTTTTTTTTTTTTTTTCTCTTAGATTCGTTTTATCCTGATACAGAATCGTGCCGGTAAGACTCGCCTGGCTAAGTGGTACATGCAATTTGACGATGATGAGAAGCAGAAGCTGATTGAAGAGGTCCATGCGGTGGTTACGGTCAGGGATGCCAAGCATACCAACTTTGTGGAGGTACTAGAGCGTCACACCCCTGTTAACATGACAATTTACCTTGATTACGCAGCATCTGGACACTGCTTCACCATAACTATGTTTAATGGAATGTTATACGTTTAATAACACCTTTATACCTAGACTTATTATAAATATCATTATACAAGATGTAATTTCATATTGTTAAAGAGACACTCTGAGCATCATAACCGCTTATTGCATAAGTCCTCCTGTCATGGTTTTCAAGTTCACAATTGCTTATAATAGCTGGCAGCCATAAGCCTGTCTTTTTTTTTAGGTATGACAGAGCATCAAGCTTTTGTCAGAATAGGGTAACCCCTACACACAGAATTTAGGGAAACCGAAACCAAAATGTAGTAAAAGACAGAGAGAGATATGTATTCCGGACCTAACATGAGCCCTCGATAGGCAAAAATTCGGAGTCAAATAAAGCCAAGGTCAAGGACGCCAGAGATGCTTAAAATCCAAATTATCAAGCTGAGGTCAGGGAATTACGAAATCAGAATAGTCAATACGACGTCCGATCAGAAACAGGAAAACAACCACCACTCAGTATGCGCTTTCAGGCTAGAATAAACTATAACAGGGCAATGATCCTCAGAAAGAGGGGAGTATATATAGAGACAACCAAAATTCTACTGGACAGCATCATCACCCTGCACCAATTCACACAAAGGGGTGTGACTTGTGAAGGGCAGATGATGTGTACCACAATTTGTCTTTATTTATATATATATGTGTGTGTGTGTGTGTATATATATAAACCTACAGGGTCCTGTAATTCCTAAGGTCTCCTGTTGGTGGCATGAGGCTGCCACAGTGATCTGGCGACCTCGCAAGAGTCAGGGCATGCAGACCATGTTTTGCACCCGAAGCATTGGAACGCCGCGTGGCCTCCATGTTGGAGGTGTACAGGCGCGTGGTGTAGAGTTCTCCCTGGCTGGAGTGGTGTGGGACTGGAGAAATCGTGGCTCCCGTGCGTCTTACCCTGGAAGCTGCATGTGTTGTGCAGCAGCCCGAGGTATGACAACGTTCTCATCTACCCTTACGAATATTTTAGTGTGCTCACATTGCTTGAATGGATGCCATTCATGCCACTTGTTTCCCCCCTCAGACTCTGAGAGATACCTCATACCATAGCTGAGCGCATATGTGTATAGTCCCAAAAAGTGGATTATTTAATAAATATTTATAACCTGACAGCAGCTGCACAGTGGTTTCTACCAGCTCATTTAGAAGTTCCACTCTTCACGTGTGATTAATGGACACATTGCTGAGATTAAACCACACACCTGGCAAATTACTGCTCGGAAGTGGTTTATGGGATAAGATCAGGTCACATAAATCATCATGGGAGACTGAGGAATCCGGATTGTGGAATCATTGCATCGTTCCAATTTTGTATCATATTTGACTTCTCCCTTTGTTTCCGCCATTATCTCCCGTCCTCTCTGCCACCTTTTATCAGGATTATAGTTGATCCAGCGCAGAATAGTATCACACCTAGGACTAAGGATAACGTCTAACCGGACCTTAGAATGGCCGGACTTAACGTACCTGAGAATAATAAAAATACTAGCCGAGGTCAGGGACACAGAATGAGACACAACGATGAGGAAAGCTGGAAGTCAAGGATACCAGAAATCAGGAATTTAAAACCAAGTCAAATACCAGAAAAACGCAATCAGGAACACTCTGATAACCAGCTAGTGGAAACCACGACAGGGCACTGAAAAAAGGTAATTTGTGTTTAAATAACCCTCCTGAGGCTGTAATTGGCTGTCTCTGACCTCTGACCCCAAAACGTGCGTGTCTATGACGTGACATAGTACGCACATTGGTGCCATCTTTGATGTGGGCGAAGGTAAGTTTCCTATAAAAATCCGAACTGCAGCGGCTGGCTTTTCTAGGAAAGTCGCACCAGTTAGGTACTGGAACGGAGGGAGACCGGGCAGTTGTACCCGCCGGGTAAGTCAGAAATATCTCTGTCAGTGTGGCTGCTTATTTTTTGTGCTACCACGCCGACAGGGGAGCCGTGACACCGTTATACCAAAAGTTTAACCTTAATTAACCTCTGCACTTTTTTGTTTGCTAGTGTTTCTCATGACCTTCTCATAGATTTTCTCTGTCTCTTAATACTATGCCAAGAGGAGAAGACAATAGCATTGATATTTTAGGACAATGCTAATCAATGGTGCTACTGGTTTTGGTAGTACAAAAAAAGCTTCGGATTTTAATATAAATTATATCAGGGAGTTTAAAATAAGCCCTTCATGCCACCATGAGTGTGATATCTTTCTGCCCTTACATTAACTGCTCGTGTCCCACCACTGTTGAAACATCTTCAAACCTCATCCACTTAATTGATCTACAAGTATGAGATACTTTACCAAAGTATCAAGAGTAGAACATCTTCAGATAGAGCCGTCATGTTGCTCCTTCTGTGTGTGATGTCTTTATACCTTTGCATTATCCACTTGCTACTCAACAAGTGTTGGTTATCTTTGAGCACTATCCATCATATCTGCCCACGATTTGTTATCATTCCTAATTGAGTTTAACATGTTCCCACATTCTGTCATCTCTCCATTATTCTCTACAGTACCACCTGAATCCTATTCCCATATCTTCCCCATGTCTCATCATCTTCCACAACATGTGAAACTATTTTTCCTCTTCCTCAGTTCAGGAATTTTAAGATCATCTACCGACGATATGCCGGGCTGTACTTCTGTATCTGTGTGGATGTGACGGATAATAACCTGGCTTACCTAGAGGCTATCCACAACTTTGTAGAGGTAAGAACAGGGTTTTATTCTAGAACAGACGTATTGGGGACTAAGGACATAGAAAGAAGACGGGAGGTGGGGGGATTGTAGACAGAACAAATATACCGTAGGTTACAGTATACAGTCAGCAGTAAATAGGATACTGTACGCTAGGGAGCAAATGGCAGGAGGAGATAGGGGAAGAAACATGGGAAGTGTTGGGGGACTGAATGTTGGGGTGCTGTACGGAGAGTGAATATAAAGATAATGCAGCTTAGATGGACAGAAAAAGAAACTCTTTTTTGAAATTGTATTTATTCATTTTTATTCTTACCATGCATATTTGTCTCTCCTTAGGTATTAAATGAATATTTCCACAATGTATGCGAGTTAGATCTGGTGTTTAATTTCTATAAGGTAAGAATATTGCCCTTAACTACCTTCATCCTGTCCATTTGTCAGTTCCCTTTTGTCCTTATAAACTCCTGATTTCATTTCCTCCCTCTTTCTCTGCCCATATTACCTGCGGTATATTACCTAATTATTCCTTTTTACTGCCCTATCCATACTCTCTCTTTTTCAGGTTTATACAGTGGTAGACGAGATGTTTCTAGCTGGTGAAATTCGAGAAACCAGTCAGACAAAAGTCCTGAAACAACTGCTGATGTTACAGTCCCTGGAATAAGATGGACTCTTGTCAATGCTGTGCCCTGTGTACATAGATCTATATGGCATCCATTATATCACTACATTCCTATCCAGAAAGAGCAGTCTCTCTCTCTCTCTCTCTCTCTCTCTGCAATTATAACCCCTTGTATCCAGAGCTGTCTTTATTTTATCCTCTCTACCAAACATCGAGGTATAAGTATTCCGCCCGATTCTGTATCAGTCATGTCCTTCCTAACCTGTCCGCCCATGACTATATAATGCCCCATTCTGTCCCTCTCTCTATCTGCTCCTCTCCCCTTCCTTGCCTCTCCCGCTCTGGGCCAATCATGTTCTACCATCTTTTTTGTATACCTTAGTTGTGATACAATAAATCGTTAATGTGTGAACTCGACAACATGGTAAAATCTTTTGGTTGCTGAATTTTGGAGGAATGAGAGAGTACTTGGGTGGGTAATATAGATAGCAAAAATATAATGCAGTGACCCTGATTCTGTTTGAGATAAAGTTAAAACCTGTTTGTTGTAGAAGAGAACAACATGGCACGTAGAAAGATAATGTAAAGCATAACTGGTTTAGTTCACTAAACTGTGGCAATAGATCAATTTTGATACATTCTAGTAACACGTTTAAAAAACAAATTATATATATATATATATATATATATATATTAATTAATGATAGATGGGTGCAGATAGACGCAGTGCAATACAACTAAAAGGTATGTAGGCATAAAAAGTCTGAAAAGGGAATCATGCCAATCCTGAGATAGAAATGAAAAAAAAAACGTATTTAAAAAAAACAAAACTGAATTTATTGAACATTGAAAAAATCACCTATAACATGTGTTAACCTTTTTCCATCCCATACTCTGTTTGTTTTCTTTTAAAGGACAACTGTTATGTCAAAATATTTTTTTAATATCCTTTCATTAAATGGACACTATAGGCACCAAAACAACTTTAGCTTAATTAATTCATTTTAGTGTATAGATAATATAGATAATACCTCTGCAGTCTCAATGCTCAATTCTCTGCCATTTAAGAGTTACATCCCTAGCCACACGCACACCTCCCTTGGCTGTGACTGACACAGCCTGATGAAAAAATTCTTAATTTTCCAATCAGATGTTAACTTTCTATAGATATTTTTTTTTTTCCTGCTCTGTAAATTGAACTTGAATAACACACAGAAGGCTTCTGCAAAGTCTAAAGGGCTATTAACAGTGCCTGAGATAAGAAATTCTAAATTAAACAGAATGAGCAATAAAGGAATTTTAAGATGTCTGTTTTCAGGAAGTGTTTAGAACAGCTGTGTGACTATTGCTGCACAAACAAACTGAATTAACTCCTATATGACCAAGAATATAGCAGTGAAATTGTAGGGCCATGGTCAAATACCAGTGGTTCCCAAACTTGTTAGGTTCCAGGCGCCCTTAATATTTCATTTTTCCAAGGCACCCCAAGTCAAAATTTCTAGGTTGTATATTTGTACAGCACTGCAGCATTTAATGCCGCTATAGTGTAATGTACAGTATTGGTGTACGAAGGGCTGTTTGTGTATATTTTGTGTTTTAATACAGGGGTGTGTTTGTATGTAATGTTTGTTTTTAAATGCAGGGGCATGTCTTAATGTAATGATCATGTTTAAATGTGGATGTACATTTGTGTGAAGTATTTGTGTTTGAGTGAAGGGGTGTGTTTGTATATATTTTTTTGAGTTTGAATGCAGGGGTGTGTTTGTATGTAATATTTGTGTTGGATTGCAGGAGTGTGCTTGTAGGTTTGTGCTGGTGTTTGCTTGGATGTATGCACATACACTACTACATACATACATACATACTTACACACATTCACAAATACACATACACTGACACTCATGCTCACAATCACGATACTCGCACACACACACTCATGCTCCTACATATACGCGCACACACGCTCCTACACATACTCATACCCACACACATACAAACACTCATACAGATACACACACATACACTCACACACAAGTGATTTTTTTTGTGATTTTTACCTTATGTGCCAGGAGGGTGGCTTGGAGTCCTGCTGCTAGTGGGAGTGAGGTGTCTGGAGCTCTTCGTGCTCCTCTCCACTTATGCTGCGGCTGCCTCCTCTCCCTCCCATGCTGTCTCCCTGCAGGATGCTGGGAGGAAGTGACAGACTGTCACTTCCTCCCAGCTGGCCGACATTACAGGGGCCTGGTAGCTGTCTTAAAGAAGCGTGGCACTCGACCGGGTCCCTGTTGAGCAGTAATGTTTCCCCGGTTCTAAAATCATAGCACTGAGGAAACGTGCCACGGCACACAGTTTGGGAACCGCTGGTCTATACACAAAAATTGATTTATTAAGTTGATGTTGTTTTGGTGACTATAGTGGCCCTTAAAAGGACATTTTTTTTCTTAACCCCTTAAGGACGGCGGGTATTCTATGCTGTCCTTCTTGAATCAGTCCTAAGCACCGGCGGGTGGCATAGAATGTCCCCGCCGTCCTTCATACTTACCCGGTCCCTGCCGATCCCACACCTGGGTCGCGATCCTAGGGTCTGCCTGATAGCTCAGTTCCCCTCATGCCTGTAAAAAAGTTTTTTTTTAAAGTTACAAAACAGTTTCTAAATTAAATAAAAAGTACTTAGATCGTGTGTGTGGATATATATATATATATATATATACACACACACAAACAAAAGTAGAAAATCTCTGTACTCACGCTTAAATTTCCCTTAGTTGCCGGGTGCCACATAGCCAGGGCCCTGATAGCTACGTATCTAAAGAGGTAGCAGCACTCAAGGAGGTGAAAAAGTTCAATCTTTATTTTAAATTATTAAAATCACGATCAACATTTCAGTCCTATGTCCAGGACTTTCATCAGGATCAATACATACCTACATACATACATCTTAAAAACCACCATTTATATAAGCAGATATAATGGCTAAATGGTCTCACATCACCTGGGGGTAAGTCAATTTAGCCATTATATCTGCCAATATAAATGGTGGTTTTTAAGATGTATGTATGTATGTATTGATCCTGATGAAAGTCCTGAAAAATAAAGATTGGACTTTTTAACCCTGTGAGTGCTGCTACCTCTTTGGATATGTATGTGTGTGTGTATATATATAATATATAAAATAATCAATAAAAAAAAAAATGAAATAAAATTTTAAAAAATTATATGCCGGTTTTAATTTGTTCTAACTGTATTTTGATATTAATATACATATATTAAATTCAAAATACATTTAGAATGACTGTCTAAATACATATATCTATATATGTTATGTTATTTATATAGCGCCATCAAATTCCGCAGCGCTTTACAATGGGTGGACGAACAGACATGTAGTTGTAACCAGACAAGTTGGACACAGAGGAACAGAGGGGTTGAGGGCCCTGCTCAATGAGCTTACATGCTAGAGGGAGTGGGGTAAAATGACAAAAAAAGGTAAGGATAGTGTTAGACTAATGACAGTTGCAGAAGAGGAATCAGTCAGGAGCTATTAACAGTTTAATTGATACGCTTTTATGAAGAAGTGGGTTTTTAATGATTTTTTTTGAAGGAGTGGAGACTGGGTGAGCATCTAATGGAGGAGGGAAGCGAGTTCCACAGGAACGGTGCAGCCCTCGAGAAGTCTTGAAGGCGAGCATTAGAGGTGGGAGTACGGACAGAAGATAGACGTAAGTCTTCAGCAGAGCGTAAGGTCCTAGACGGGACATACTTGTGTATAAGGGAGGATAGATAGGTGGGAGCAGCATTATGTAGAGATTTCAAAGCAAGAACCAGAATTTTAAATCGAGCCCTGTATCTTACAGGAAGCCAATGTAGGGACTGACAGAAGCGTGAGGTGCGGGTGGAACGGAACATGAGCCTTGCCGCCGCATTCATTATGGACTGTAATGGCACAAGTTGGGAGCACGTAAGACCACTGAGAAGCGGATTAGCGTTCAATTTAGTTTTTTTGCATTTTTAACAAACAACAAAAATGAATGCTAACTTTGGCCAGTTTTTGTGACTAAGTGGCTACTAAAAAAAGACTGGACATACCCCATTTGTAATACTTATGGTTGTCTACTTTTGCAAATGGTATGCTATCATTGGGGTAATTCTCATTCCTGGGCTACCAATTGGTCTCAAAGGTAACATTACTAGTCTGGCATACTTCAATATGTATAAACTGAAAAATGTAATGTGCTATTTTTGACCCTGTAACTTTCTAAACCACCATAAAATCTGTACATGGACTGTACTGTTATAATCGTGAGACATCGCTGAATACAAATATGTGTACTTTATTACAGTAACAGCTAACAGTATTATGACATTCACAGTTAAAATGCCAGGCAGAACTAAAAAATAACAAAATTTCTTAATTTCTCAAATTATTTCATATTTTATTCGTGTTAAATCATGTTTAATATACAAATATTTGATGTGACATGAAAGCCCTGTTTCTCCTTTTATATGTTTAAAAGGATAACATTTATTGGTCACACTTACAAGATTTAAAACAATACAGGCATATCACCATATCCACTGGAACTCCTGCTTGGAATTTAAAAGGGTATTGCAGCAGCCCTCGAGTTAAAAACATAAATAAACAGTCCTAAGCGTTTCATACATTTACACGTACTTCCTCAGGGACAATCAAAATTCAGTAGACAGTCATGCACCATAAAAACCCACAGTACACCCCTCCCCCCGGGCGCCATCAGTGCGTTCCATTCATGATGACGCTTGCGTTCCACTCTCCGTTGCGTATGCGGTCCAAGTCATATAGTGAGATTGGGAGATTGTTTGTTTGAATTAAAGGACCACTATAGGCACCCAGACCACTTCAGCTTAATGAGGTGGTCTGGGTGCCTGGTCCAGCTAGCATTAACCCTTTTTTCCATAAACATTAGCAGTTTCTGAGAAACTGCTATGTTTATAAATGGGTTAATCCAGACTCTAGTGGCTGTCTCATTGACAGTCGCTAGAGGCGCTTCCGCACTTCTCACTGTGATTTTCACAGCGAGAAGACGCCAGCGTCCATAGGAAAGCATTGAGAATGCTTTCCTATGGACTGGCTGAATGCGCGTGCGGCTCCTGAGAGGAGGAGGAGAGCTCCCCGCCTGGCGCTGGAAAAAGAGGTAAGTTTAACCCCTTCCTTCCCCCCAGAGTCTGGTGGGAGGGGGACCCTGAGGGTGGGGGCACCCTCAGGGCACTATAGTGCCAGGAAAACAAGTATGTTTTCCTGGCACTATAGTGGTCCTTTAAGAGTCCAGATACAAGCATAACAAAACAAAAAAAATATGTGTCAATAACAGTTTAAAACCCAGTTGTACACTTAATAGAGGCTGGTAAGAAAAGGGGAAATCAGAAGTTAGTAGGAGATATATCATGTTAAATCTGGATAACATCCAATGGCTATAAATGGGATCAAGAGAAAAAAAGAAAAATGTGCTAAAATAGAAATTATATAAAGAAATCTTAACAAATATAAAGGGAAAAAGAATTTAATAACAAAAATAATAAAACAATGAAAATGAAAAATATAATTAGATGAAAAATAAAATGAATAAATAAAGAATGGAAAAGATAATGAATAATGTAAAGTAATATAAAAATAATAAAAAGAACTAAAAATACTATGATTAGTATTGTAGACGTTATTAGTCATATTAGTGATGATATTAAAGAATGAAAAATAATATGAAATAAAATAAACATAAATTAGTAAATTTTAGTATCTATATATTCCTACCCAATTAGATTTATTAGTAAACATCAACAACAAAATAAATAAAATATGAAAATAAAATTAAAATGAAATAAAAAATTAATCAAAATAAATATAATAACAATAAAAATAAATAAATCATAAAAAGCAAATACTATCAAAATCAACATTTAAACCATTGGGCTGTAGGGTTTGTATAATATGAATCCAGAAACCTTCTCTCCTCCTTAACTTCTTCATAAGGTCCCCTCCTCTCCCATTAAATTCCACCTTTTCAGTTGCTATGCGTGGAAATTTATTTTCGTTAAACCTCGGACACTTGTTGCAGTGATAAGGTATAAGATTTTTTTTTTCTTTTCTTAAATCTCACAGACATATATTTGTTAAATACAATGGGGAAAAATTAACATTATATTGAAAACGGGAAGTGCCAGTTCCCTGTTAAAGTGATATGAGCGATTTGAGATGAACTTGGTTATCGGCTAGCTGTATTTCTCACTGTTGATCGGTTGGGAAATACACTGGCACGTTAAATGCACCTACTTCGGTTCGATGTGCGGTTCATCTGTGCTCTGCGTAAACTGCAGGTCTATGCACGGCTACAGTTATGCCGTTGTCATGTTATAAATATATTTATTTATTTGGTGTCTCTGTCCCTTTTAAATGCCTGTGTTGGGTGGAGAGAGGATGTAGGATGAGCGTGATAAAACTCACACACCCCTAATAAATAAGCTGCTGGGGTGAGATAAACATGTGCGAACATCAATGACATCAGGGAGGTTGATAGCCCCTGAGAATTAAGAGTATGTACATCCCTTTAACTAGTTTGCCCTCATTAATCCTTTTGTGTGAACTTAACAGATTGCTTTTTGACCCTGTCTTTTAAACCATCTTCTTAATGAGAAACACACACATTCATCGTGTCATCAAGCACGAAGTGAAAAGTTCTCTCATTCCTGCTTTCCATGAGGGAGAGCTGTCAATCTCAAGGTTTTTTTAAACTAAATTACAAAATGTGGCTAGACTCTCATTTGGAAAATGTCTTCTAACTCTGCTCTAGTTATTGTTTGGGCTATTTTAGGTAGAATTTGGCAATTCAGTGTTAAGTGAATAAACGAGTTGCTAGGTGATCAATCTATTATTTATTGATTTTTCTTCGCCAGCATACGAATGCTGCACACTGCCCAGGAGTATTTTCCCTTTGCTGTGGAATTTTTGGGATGTTGACAGAGGCGTGACGGTGGATAATGAGCCCAAAATTAATTTCAAATATTTGGGCTTGACTAACAGAATTGCCTTGTGAAATTTTAACACTTTGCCAATGTTGGCCTTCGATGTAAAATTCACCATGGATTTAAAAAAAAAAAAAAATCACACTTATAGTGAGTATCACATTTAGCATTATTATGGCAAAAAGTATGAATTTATGAGCAATGAGTCTGTTTAACTGAGAAAATCAATGATTTGTATTCAGTTCTGCATTTTATAGTCTGGTTATTCTATCAGAATGAAGTAGCGTTAATGAAAATAAAATTATAAAGAAAGAAAGTGAATCAAAAATAACAGTAATTGCTACTTTTTTGTGTTGGATTTAAAAATGCAAACTGTTAAAGGTTTGTTTTTTTTGCTTGGGAAGCACCCAACAAATATTGAAGCCAAGAGCTTTTGAGCTGTGCTTTCACAAGTTTTAGATACATATTGGATTTGTTTTGTTTTTTTGTAAACATGGCAAAATATGAACTAAAGGGTTGTTTTTTTTAAACCTCAAACTTTAATGAATTAAAACATTAATTGCAAAATTTAGACTAAAATATCTGATTTAGAAATGTCCTAATCTGCTATAGATGTAGATGGGCTATGTAGGTTACATTTTACTGTTTGATTTTTAGTCCATATTCCCTTAAATGTCCAATTGGTCCTTAGCCTTCTAAATATCTTACTCAGTACATGACGTAAAAATGACATTTGGTTTTGGGTTCATTGTTTATTGCCCTATATGGCCAGAAGGAGGCAGCAAAGCTCTGATCTCATGTGCTTGCTGATCCACACCCCTCTGTACAGCTATTTCATTAGGCCATATGCTTCCTATTGAGTGACAGATATTGGCAGATTGTCACCGAGACTCTCCCAGAGGCATAGTAATGTTCTTGCCTTGTCTGTTCCTTTTATTTCCACAGTTTAGACACACGAAGGTTAAATCCCTGGAGACCGTATCCCCAGAAGGATATTGACACTTTGGAGAAAGTTCAGAGAAGGGCTACTAAACTGGTTCATGGATTGCGGGATAGAACTTACCAGGAAAGGTTAAAGGATCTTAACATGTATAGCTTGGAGGAAAGACGAGACAGGGGGTATATGATAGAAACATTTAAATATATAAAGGGAATCAACACAGTAAAGGAGGAGACTATATTTAAAAGAAGAAAAACTACCACAACAAGAGGACATAGTCTTAAATTAGAGGGACAAAGGTTTAAAAATAATATCAGGAAGTATTACTTTACTGAGAGGGTAGTGGATGCATGGAATAGCCTTCCAGCTGAAGTGGTAGAGGTTAACACAGTAAAGGAGTTTAAGCATGCGTGGGATAGGCATAAGGCTATCCTAACTATAAGATAAGGCTAGGGACTAATGAAAGTATTTAGAAAATTGGGCAGACTAGATGGGCCGAATGGTTCTTATCTACCGTCACATTCTATGTTTCTAACTCTGAAATGGAGTAAAATGATTTTTGCAATTACAGACACATTTACCTTCACAATCTGAGTCCCTTCATTAAAGTTGACGACGTGTCGTGATAAGAACAAATTGTATTATGATGGTGTAATTTGCTAAATCTTTAATATGAATGTAAAAGAACATGGAGGCTCACATTGATGAAAAATAAAAGTTTAAAAGGGCAGTCTAAGCACCATAACCACTACAGTTGTGGATACCTTGACCCATTCTTTACAAAAATATTTTCAACTGGTTTGACCAAAACTGGAAATTTCTGAGGAGCCCAGCGCCCAGCAATATTCGTTTCATCCATAATTGGATATGATTGACACGCTGAGTGCATCAGCTGACCCCCTCTATTAGAAGAATTAGCTGAATGGCCTGTTCCTTTGCAATGTATATAACAAAATAGTTTCTACAAAACAAAATTACAATTCTCATTGTGAAACATTGTGAAAAAGACCTTTACTGCATTTTTACAAAGGCAGTGACTTGCTGATGATATTTAAAACATGCATAATGTAATTTGTTGAAATCATTGCCAGTGTGAATTTCTGGCAATTGGCGAAACACTGGCCTCTCTGTCCCATTAAGGTGTCGCAGTGAGCAAGTTAGATATGGTTATGAGCAATTTGTGGACATATTATAAGAAAGTTTGTGGCAAGAGAAAAAAAACTAATTAGGAGTTGAGAATTGGAGGAACTTGTAAAACTGACAGAGGATTTGCTGGTCGAAGAATGATCAGTTTCTGGACCTTCGGCTGCTGATAACATAACTCCCAGGGAGCCATTGGGACAGGATGGATTGCTTCAGACAATTTTATCTTTTAATAACAGACTTTAGAAAAAGAAGAACCATTTCTTTAAAACCCTTACCCAGATATGGGGGAATGTTAGACCATATTAGTGTGAGATGAGTGACAGCAATTTCACTGTTATTTTATCTTCTCTTTCCGTAAGCCACGAATGCCTTATCAGTAGTCAGGGAACTTCTCTTTTTTTTGTAGCAACCATCATTTAGCATTTCCAACATGCACAATAAATAAGGGATGCAAGATCCATCATCTTGTTCATGGATCCCTATGACTCATTCACTTAGAGGGACAGCACATGAAAAGTGCTACCTGCACAATGACCCCTTTACAAATTGCAGGATTCCTCAATGATTAAAGAATGGATTGCATGTCCAGCATTTGAATGTAACAATTAACATGTTCTATCTGGCAGCCCTATGTGTACCTGTGCATTAATGACTTATTGCAGGGGTGGAGCCCCCAGGGTCGCTAGCGTACAGGGGTTACAGCGCCATTTGTCTGCTGATTACAAGCAGTGGGAGCAGGGCCGAATTTACCCTCTTTGCTGCCCCAAGGCCAGGTTTTCTCAGTGCGCCACAGCCCCTTTTACCTACATATATGTAACGTTCTCTGTATGTGATTAGATGGATGAGCATGAATAGGTGGGGGTATGATTGGATAGTGAACATGACTAGGTTGATGGTTGGATGGCAATATGTGACCAAATGGGTGGAGGTAGGTGGCCATGTGTGTGAATGTCACAGAGTGAGTGTGTATAGCTGGGAGGTGAGCTAAGTAGGAGAAATTGACCGGTTCAGAGTATGTGCCAGATAGGTGGGTGAATGGCAATGTGTGACGGAATGAAAGTAGGCAAATTGCGTGTGAATGTGTCAGGAGGGAGTGTGTCACTGGGTAGGTAAGGGATTAGGGTATGTTACAAGGTGAACAGGTGAAAGTGACTGGTGGTGTATGTGTAAGAGAAGGTAAGGTGGGTGCTTTGTGGCAGGGTGTGTGTATGTGTGTTAGTGGAGGTGAGGGCTTTGTGGCAGGGTGTGTGTATGTGTGTAAGTGAAGGTGAGGTGGGGGCTTTGTGGCAGGGTGTGTGTATGTGTGTCAATGGAGGTTAGGTGGGGACTTTGTGGTAGGGTGTGTGTATGTGTGTCAATGGAGGTTAGGTGGGGGCTTTGTGGTAGGGTGTGTGTATGTGTGTCAATGGAGGTTAGGTGGGGGCTTTGTGGCAGGATGTGTGTAAGTGGAGGTGAGGTGGAGGTTTTGTGGCATGGTGTGTGTAAGTGGAGGTGAGGTGGAGGTTTTGTGGCAGGATATGTGTTAGTAGAGGTGAGGTGGAGGTTTTGTGGCAGGGTGTGTGTATGTGTGTAAGTGAATAGGAAGTAAGAAGGGTGTGTGTATAGTTATAATGACTGGGAGGTGACACTCTAAAATCCCTTAATCTTAATAAAGTGTTGTTAGAGCATTTACCCTGTCCCCTTATTCTGGACATATGGAAGGGCTTCCGGTTGTGCATCAGTGAGGGTGGTATGATAATGCTGAATGTTTTTAAGAACTACGCATAGAGAAGTATTGAATTTAATGCTTCTCTATGAGAGGTATCAGATTAGCGGAGGACACTCTATATCAATGCTATTTTCTATCTTAACGAATGGGGACTTTGGACATAAGTTTAAAAAAAAGCAACATTTCAATGTTATTAATAAATATATGCATCCAAGTATTAATTATTATTATTATTATTATTATTGCCATTTATATAGCGCCAACAGATTCCGTAGTGTTTTACAATATTATGAGAGGGAGGATGTAACTATAAATAGGACAATTACAAGAAAACTTACATGAACGATAGGTTGAAGAGGACCCTGCTCAAACAAGCTTACAGTCTATAGGAGGTGGGGTGTAAAACACATTAGGACAGGAAATAGCAATGGGGTATTGCTATGTGTGTGAATGTAGGGGTAGATTTTTGAGGAGTGTTAGTGTGTGAATTCTGTTGGGTATTTTGCAGAGTGCCAGTGTGTGCATGTATGCGTATATTGTGACGGGTTAGTGTGCATGCATGCGTATATTGTGACGGGTTAGTGTGCATGTATGCGTATATTGTGACGGGTTAGTGTGCATGTATGCAGGTGTGTGTGTGCATTGAGTTTCCAATTCCCTTCTACCCATTATATTTCCTTAAATCCTCCTCTCTTTATTTATCTTTCCCTCACAAATGTTTCTATCCTACATTAATCATTTATCGATTCTCCCCATGTGGTACATAGAAGGTACGTAACTGTTTTTACGAATGGGGATCTAGCCAATCAGCAGCGGCCCTGCCCGGTGGCACTTTGCATTCCCTGTAACTCAGATTCAGAAATCGGATGCTGCCTAGGGGACCTGGAGATCGATGTTGGCGGCAGCCTTTGGGGTTAAACTGTTTGAGAATGATTTAAACCCTTAAGGCAAAAGAGCGCAGTGGTGCTTTATGACACCATAACAACTTAATTTAGATGAAATTGTTATGGTAACTAAAGTATTTCTTTAAACTAAGGTGTTCATTTACTATACATGGGATTATGATAAGGAAATTGCAATTAACCTCTTGAATAATGAGTGGATAGCCAAGATGCAAAACTTAGACCAAAGAATCAAGAGTTAAAAAAAGAAAACTATGCTATTTATCTGACTTTATGGACTCATTAATAGATGAAACCGTGATATGATACTTCCACAGAGATCTAGAATTCCCCAAACGGACCGTGATTTACTTACTAGGATTAGACATATTTTCTCACCCAGTCTAGATGGTATTTGAATGATAGCACGGGTCATTTTGGGTTTTTTAAGAAGCTGTTAATTTTTTTTAATTTTTTTTTTAATTTAGGCAATCTGTTGATGTTCCAAGTTACACACTGTACCCTCTCTGTATAAACATCCATGTTAATTGAATATATTTCCAAATATATCCTCAGCTGCTATGAAAGAAACAAGTATTATTTGCAATGTTTCTCAGAATTAAGCCGGTAATGTAAGACTGCTGGAAATAAGCCTTGGGATTTCATTACATCCACATGTGATTCTGTTGTATAATAGCCATCAATATAATCCGGTCATAATGGTAGCAAATTATATGTCCTGGTGCAAACTCTAGAACTGAGGACAAAACAAAAAGTAGATCTCCAGCTATTATAGAACTACCATTAAGGCTGGGCAAGCTCTTCCTCATTAAAAATTACAGTTCGACTTAATTTTATGTTTTTATTCTGCTATTATACTGCGCTGCTTATAATGTTGGTGCTATATAACAAAAAAAATAACAATCTCCCTCCAACTTCTCTTCTCTGAGCTTCACCCTAAAGTAACTAGTCCCTACTTGGGGGTTGATTCACCAAACCAAACCAATCTCACAAAATGGTGGCCGAACAGCTTGAAAACAGTTTGAAAAATGTATCTGGTTAATCTCTATAAAGTGCTAAACATGGCAGTTGTTTTATTGTTTTTTGGGGGGTTTTTTGTTTGTATTTTTCAATGTCTGTTTTCAATGTCACATAAATCTCTGTTTATTAAAAAAGTCTCTTAAAGTCTACAAGGAAGTATTTATTGGGGGGGTGTTGTCTTCGGCAGTTAGAAGATTAGACATAACGTATGCTTATTACATCAGCTAGAGGACGAACCAGGATTTGTGGGACAAAACCACACGCTGCAGACATTTAATACACGCAGTCTCACTACTATGCTCGGCAGCCTCTGCCATGGAAATAAATGCTTTGTAAAGGGTGGGAGTATTACAAATGACTAACTGCAGGGAGGGTGAGACTCTGAATGGAATTAAAATGTAGCATGACCATGGACCGCTTTCCCTGGGCCCCACTGCAATATTGGTTAATTAAAACCAGGCCAATGTACATGAGGACGTAAATTTTACATGTTCTAGCCATAAAGAACCATATAATTATTCAATGTTCCCCAACCCCTCCCCACTAGCAATGTGCCAACAATCAGAAGGGAACAGTGAATATAATATACACACACACACACACACACACACTTCACTGACATCACCAGTGGATAACACCCAATAAGCAAATGACACAGGACCTGCCCCTACAATAAATTCTGAGGTTTTTTTTATCCAGTGAAAAGTTCTGCACTGCCGTCTGAAAGGTTTACTCGGAACTCAACGTAATACGTTTATGTTAAGCTGCAGACTGACTTTACAGCTTGGTTACATTACACGGTAACTTTCGAGTCCCGTGGTTTGGATTTTAGTGAATTAACCTATTACATAGTATATTGCCATATGATCTATATTATAATTATTAGTATTATTATTGGCATTTATATAGTGCCAGCTTATTCCGTAGTGCTTTACAGTATTCTAAAAGGGGGAAATGTAACAATAAATGAGACAATTACAACATGTTCCATGGTCAATAGGTTGATGAGGACCCTGCTCAAACAAGCTTATAGTCTTTAACCTCTGGGTGGGGGTGGAGAAGGGTTGCCGAGGAGCGGACTGCTCTGAATTTTAGGTGACTAATAATAACAATTTATGCAACAAAAATTTAATTTAATTTAGAACATGTACAATGTATCTTTTTTACATAGACATTTATTGTAGTTTAAAGGACCACTCTAGGCACCCAGACCACTTCAGCTTAATGAAGTGGTCTGGGTGCCAGGCCCCTCTAGGATTAACCCTTTTTTTATAAACATAGCAGTTTCAGAGAAACTGCTATGTTTATAAATGGGTTAATCCAGCCTCCAAAGCCTCTAGTGGCTGTCTCATTGACAGCCGCTAGAGGCGTTTGCGTGCTTCTCACTGTGAAAATCACAGTGAGAAGACGCCAGCGTCCATAGGAAAGCATTAGAAATGCTTTCCTATGAGACAGGCTGAATGCGCGCGCAGCTCCTGCCGCGCGTGCGCATTCAGCCGAAGGGGCGGAGAGGAGGAGGAGAGCTCCACGTCCGGCGCTGGAATAAAGGTAAGTTTTAACCCCTTCCTCTCCACAGAGCTGGGCGGGAGGAGGACCCTGAGGGTGGGGGCACCCTCAGGGCACTATAGTGCCAGGAAAATGAGTGTTTTCCTGGCACTATAGTGGTCCTTTAAAGACACATTACTGGGAGCATTATGGCTGTGGAGCTCTGTTATACACTCAGACAAACCTACAATACAGAGCTTCTAAAAAAAGAGGGAAATTAGGATAGAAAAGAGGGAAATTAGGATTTAAAACAGGAAGAGGGATTTGTCCTCAAAATAGGGACTGTACATCCTAAGTAGGGACACTTGGGAGTTATGATACACAGGCCCCTAGGACTCCCTGCTATACAGTGCATCTCCGGTTATACACAAAACAGCATTACACTAGTTCTCCTTATACCCAGACACAGCACGGACATGTTACCCAGAATCCTCTGCACCATAGCGTGCGCTGTCCTACAGAAACACCGACTGCAACACTAGTCCTGCCATGCTGCCTCTCCCCATGAACACACAGTAATTTCATCCCGCCCTGCCTCTCCTCTTACATGAATACACACACTGATAGCTTACCATTCATAGGCATCACTACAGGGGGGAATTGCCCCCTCTAAATCATGCCTTGGCCCCCTGCTCCTATTAAAGCCTCTGTTATCCCCTGCACCCACTACAGCCCCTCACCCTTCTCTATACCCACAGCCCTGCGACCACTACTAATATGAATTAGTGGTGGACATTTTTAGTGTACCCCCTGTCTTAACTGTGGTATCTTTGTGTCCCCCACCATGTATTGTTCCTAAATTCACCATTGTTACTATTCAGTGCCCACCCCATGCGTACAGAAGAGCACTGCCCAGCTTGTCTAGCAAACTCTGCCAGTCAGGCCTCATTGAATTCAGCTCTCTCTGCCCTCCCGCACTGCTGGCGTGCTGTGCTTAGTGTGTAAGTCAGGAGCGAAGGTGTTAGTGGTTCTGGGAGACACGTCTGTGGATAAAGAAGATTAAACGTTGCCAGCTTTAGCTTACATCAGCTGGAAGGTGGAACCAGGATACACTACCACACCTCCATGCCACACGTCCCATGCTTAGAGTAAATGCGCTGGACAAACACAGCACACTGGATCCTTCTTTATTGCATCAGTTTAAGTCTCACATCCCCATGTTACTGCAACAGACAGTGCTCAGTCTGTCGCTAGTGTCAGTACGTGCTCAGAGTCCACGGAGTTAATGCCTGCAGGAAGTAATCTGAGCGAGATTAAATTCAGTGCATAATAAAACTGGTTAATACTTGTAGTATTTTTTTTAATTTATAGTGAAATTTACACAGTGGTGTCAGAACAATTGTTTTGAAATGCACAAAGAGAGCAAAAATGTACGTCAACCTCAAACCTGAATTTATTCATGCATGGCGCAGAACCTCAGGTCATTGGCGTAGCGCTGGATAATTAACCCCTGAACTGCTAGCACCATGCCATGATATAACGTGTGTCGTGAAAGGGTTTGCATGTCCTTGTAATATAACTTGAAAGATCAAGTGAGTGGTTTAACCCTTTGTTGAGCGGACAAAAAAATGTAAAAGTATTCTGAGACGTATGATATATTACGACAAAACAAGAAATAAAAAAGTTACACATCCATCCATATTTTAATGTTTTGTATATTTTCCTTTGCTTTTTTTTAGCTGGGACTCTATGATGTTTGGTGTTCAGCCTGCCATTAAATTATACTTGGATTAAAGGAATAAATAGTTTCTTTGTAAATGAAAATTCATCCTTCATTTTAAATACTAATATTTACAGGTGGGTTTGTAACTAGGAATAGATTATCTGCCCCCGCTGATCTTTTAGAAGTAAAGACCTTATACATCCTGTATTCTTGATCTGACACACGTTTATTTATACTCTAAAGTTAACAAAGAATTCTAGTGAGCTAAAAATCAAGTTGCAAGATCGCATCTAAAATAACAAGCTGTAAAAGAAGTTCAGTGGGAGAATTTTAGCAAATCAGCACTTTTTGCCTAAATTTTGCAATTACATTTTTAAATCGCTACTATTCTGGGTTTTTTTTTTTTTTTTTAAACCCTTCAGTGGGAAACAGAAGAAGAAGGGAGCAATAGAAACCAGGCAGGAAAGGGGGCAGGATGGGGGATATAAAGAAAGGCTGGACCTGGTGCTTAAGATGATGCATCGCTGGCTGTGTATTGCATCAGCCAGATGGAGGAAGCAGGATTTACCACCACATTTCCATCATCACAAATTCCCCCCTCTCTCCCCCCCTCCGTAGCCATTGCTGCACCTGTCCTCTGTAAATTGCATCAGTTGCCTGTCCACTCCACGCTCCACCACCCTTCCAGGAACAGAAACTGCCCTGCAATAACTTCTAGATATCAGTCACTGCAGTCTTTGTTAACAATAGATATCAGTCATTTCACTTTAATTGTTCATCTCAGTCTCTGTTTGGTAGCAAGTGCGACAGTAACACATAGAGAAATGTAACCAAGCCAGAAAACAATGGAAGCAATCAGCAGCGACAGACGCTTGCCCCTAAATTTACTGAATGGATCAAATTGAAAGGGTGGAGAGCTGCAGTGCAATAAAGAGATTTAGAAAATGTTGGACTTTGCCCACTGTTTATACATTGTCTGCGATGGAATTTTAATGACCAATTTGATTACTTTTATATGTGATCACATCTAGTGAAATACAAAGGTGCAGGTGTTTGTAATACTGCATGACCGGTGTATAGTCGCCATATGGGCAGTCGGACTCCAGGACAACCCTCCCACATACCCAACCCAATAACTCACTGACACAAAGGTATATGGGAAAATTTGTCCACAGCTTTATTTAACCAATCTTGAATAATAATAATTTATTAAGCAATAATAATTTTATCAATAAACATGGGTCATTGCCCCCATACTCCGCCCTCGTAACCGAATCCTTCTGTTAATATAACAGGCAATGACCCCCATATAAATAACATATATACATATACATATAACATATAACATACGTATCAACATATTCCAACATACCAACTTAAAGTGCCAAACATAAATTAACCATGGCAGGGGTATACCCGGATACCCCTGCCCCACCAGATTCTGAGCCACCGACAGGACTCGGAACCTACCAACCACCAATGACCACAGTTTTACGTCTCCATGACGTTCATCCTAGGGAGCCTATTTCTTCTCCTTCAGCTCCCTATCCCGCCGCTGTGAAAAAACGGGATAACCCAAGTCCGAACCAAATTCAGGGAGGGTGGGCGGGACAAACTCAGCAAGGTAGTAATTAAAAGTGAAGGCTTTAAAATGGCTGCCTATTTAAATAGCCAAGCCTACTTACCCATAACTCCCTACTTCCTTCCCTCCTCCTATGCCCGCCTCCTAACCCCTGTCAAGGCCTTTTTTCGCTTAGCTGCGCTTTGGCTACATGGGGCTACATGACCGGTGTATAGTCGCCATATGGGCAGTCGGACTCCAGGACAACCCTCCCACATACCCAACCCAATAACTCACTGACACAAAGGTATATGGGAAAATTTGTCCACAGCTTTATTTAACCAATCTTGAATAATAATAATTTATTAAGCAATAATAATTTTAACAATAAACATGGGTCATTGCCCCCATACTCCGCCCTCGTAACCGAATCCTTCTGTTAATATAACAGGCAATGACCCCCATATAAATAACATATATACATATACATATAACATATAACATACGTATCAACATATTCCAACATACCAACTTAAAGTGCCAAACATAAATTAACCATGGCAGGGGTATACCCGGATACCCCTGCCCCACCAGATTCTGAGCCACCGACAGGACTCGGAACCTACCAACCACCAATGACCACAGTTTTACGTCTCCATGACGTTCATCCTAGGGAGCCTATTTCTTCTCCTTCAGCTCCCTATCCCGCCACAAGCTCAGACCTTGACTCCTTAAGCTGTCTGAGCTCCGCCACCCCGAAGAAAAAGAGCCTTAGTTATGCCCTCCTGCCAGCCCAGGGTCAACAGATCCCAACCAACTGCCGAGAGATGAACTCCATCCGAGCGGTAGTACCCCGGCAAACCACCTTCCAACTCGCTGTGTCGAACTACCACACCCCCTAGCTTCCGCACGAAGCTTGCCATCAAGCTATTCACTTTCTTCCTACATCTGTCAATAGCCTCCGGGTCCCTAGCATGCCGCCACCGCTTCCTAGGGATAATCTCCGACCAGACCAACATCACCCCCGGAAGTAGGTCCCTTAAACCGTTAAGGTCCTGCTTCATCCACTTCACTAGCCGCCGCTGCGGAGTGAGGCCCAAGTCGTTGCCCCCCGCATGGAGCACCAGCAGGTCCGGCCGTTGCCCGCCTGCTACCATCCGGAACACCCTTTCGCAGACCTCCCCCCAACAAAAACCCCTGTACCCGAACCACTGTACTGCCAACTGGTCCCGATGAAAGCCCAGCTGGTGGCCCTGAGCTCGAGCTGCAGCCCTCCTTTCGGCCCAGAAGACAAATGAATGGCCCACGATCCATGCGACACGGCCTGGGGGAGAGAAGGAAAACAGATCATAACAGCCCCTTATGCACCCAGCCCCCGGGGATCCCCCCAAAGGCCCTTCCCCATCTTACTCCAATAAACCCAAACGCACATATGAACGGAACCGTACCGACTCCCATCTCCCAATCCGTTTCACTATGTCATCCCCCAGACCCAACCGAGCTGCCTCCGTAGCCGCCCCAATACGAAAGGAGTGTGTACCAAAAGTATCCACCCTCAGTCCTAGCTTTCCCAGTCCAGACCGAAAAACCTTGGTGAACTGGAACCGGGAGAGGGAAGACCCGTCCGCGTGTACCAGCAGCGATCCTCCAACCCCCGGCCTCCGTGCCATGTACCCCGCCACCGCGGCCACTGGGCACAAAGCGGAGCCCGGCAGGGCCCGCAGCGTCACATCTCGGCCCTTGCCTAACATGTCCGTCTTGGATCTTGCCAGGTGTACAACCACCTTCCCTTCCAGCACTCGGACCCCCGACACCTGTACCCCTCCTGCCGCAGTCCTCGTGGCACTGACCAACTCCCCTACCCGAAAGGCTCCAAAGAAGGCCAACAGAAACGCCGCCTGAAACAACGATGCTTCGAACCTGTCGAAACATATAGTAGGCAATAAACCGACCAGGTCACTCAACACTCGCACCGATACTGGGCGCCGAGTGTCAGGCCGTCTGCGGCCCCGCCGGTACCCCTTCAGTGCCTGCCTTATGACAAAGGACTTAGTAAGGTCCTCTTCCCCATGTAGCTTGAACCAGAAAGCCATCGCCGCCATGGACCTGTCAACCACCGCCGGGGATGCCCCCTTCGCCAGAAATTGACAGGTGTACCAGAGGAACGCATCCTTGAGCGATTCCCCCGCCGGCAGGCGGTCCAACCCTCCCCATGACCTTTCCCAGGAGTCCCAGACCTTACTGTAAGCGGCCCATGTGGCCGGCGCCAGCGAAGCCTTCACCAGTCCCCCAAGCAGGTCGCCCCGAGCCGCCAAATCTCGTCTGGGCAAGCCTGCCCCACTTCTTGGGCTTCCGGCGCCACCGTCCGGAATCGTGACCACTGAAAACGAGACAGGGCGTCAGCTACATCATTCATGAACCCAGGCACATGGCGTGCACGAAAAACAACATTTAGCGACATGCACAACAGAACAAAATGACGTAGCAACCTAACCACGGGTTTCGATGCCGCTGATTGGTTATTCACAGCGTGCACCACGGCCATATTGTCCGAGAAAAAGACCACCTTCCGGTCCCGCAGCCTATCCCCCCACAGGGCCAACGCTACGACCAGCGGGAACAGCTCCAAGAAAGCCAAGTTCCGCATGAGGGGGCTCAGTCGCCACTCCCTCGGCCATCGCTCCGCACACCAACGTCCCCCAAAATAAGCCCCGAAGCCCACGCTACCAGACGCGTCTGTGAACAGCTCCAGTTCCGCAGCCGACACGCCCTCCTGTCTAAAAATCACCGTCCCATTGAACTCCCGCAAAAAGGTCTCCCATACAGCCAAGTCGGCCCTCATGGCCGACGACACCCGAATGAAGTGACGCGGGGATCGCACCCCTGCCGTCGCTGCCGACAGGCTCCGGCTGAACACCCTACCCATTGGGATCACCCGGCATGCAAAATTCAGCATCCCGATCAACGACTGCAGCTGCCGCAACGTAACCTTACGGGCTTGAGCCGCCGTCGTCACCTCCTCCTTCAGCCGCCGCAACTTCTCCAGCGGCAGCCGACACTCCCCTTGCAACGTATCTATCTCCAACCCCAGAAAACTAAGGCACTGAGCCGGCCCTTCTGTCTTGTCCGCCGCCAGCGGGACCCCGAAATGGCCAGCCACCCACTCGACCGTTCTCAGCAAGTGTAGGCAGGCGGGGGAGCCCGCCGGTCCTACGCAGAGAAAATCGTCCAGGTAGTGTACCACAGCCCCACTCCCCGCCTCAACTTTGACCACCCATTCAAGAAAAGTACTAAACTTCTCAAAGTAGGCGCAGGAGATAGCACAACCCATTGGAAGGCACAAATCCACAAAGTACCCCCCGTCGAAGAAACACCCCAGCAAGTGATGACACGCTGGGTGGACCGGAAGCAGCCGAAACGCTGCTTCAATATCCACCTTAGCCAACAGTGCTCCGCGCCCGGCCTTCCTTACCAGCTCGACCGCCCTGTCGAATGATGCGTATGAGACCGAGCACAAGCCCTTGTCAATATCATCATTCACCGACTCTCCTTCCGGGTAGGAGAGGTGGTGAATGAGCTGAATTTGCCCGGTTCCTTCTTGGGAACCACCCCGAGCGGGGAAACCCGCAGACCCTCCAATGGAGGAGCCGGGAACGGCCCTGCCATCCTCCCCAATTTGACTTCCTTGCCCAGTTTTTCCCGCACCACACCCGGGAACTCAGCCACCGATTTAAGGTTGCGCCGAACCCCAGTCCCCCCCCGGTTCCGGAAAGGGATAAAGAACCCCTGACCAAACCCCGCCCGGAGCGCCACGGCATCTGCCTTATTACCGTAGCGGCTTAGCCACGGCTCCATCGCGTCTAGCCTCACCGGGGTTAGGCCCCGGGGCAAGCGAAACTCCCCCTCCCCCCCCAGCCGAGGTAGGGACCCCGGTGTGCCCCGACTTCCCTTTTTTGAAGCACCGGTTGAGCCCATGCGCGCCTCCGCAGCCCGAACACTCGTGCTTAAAGCGACAGGCGTTTCCCCATTTGCACTGGCCCTCGTTAAAGAGCCAGCAGAAGCCCTTTTGCATGGCGGCCGACGAGGCGGACTGCCCCTTTGCGCCGGCCGTGGGCTGAAATGGCTGCGCTTTTTGCGCCATCATCAGCTTCATCCAGAGAGGCAGGTCCATTTGATCCCACCGCATACCCGGATTAGCCGCCAAACGCTGCCGGAATTGCTCGTCGTACCGCCACCATGCCAGTCCGCCATAGGTGCGATACGCCTCCCAAATGCCATCCAAATAACAAAACAGAGAGGAGCACAGGCCCGGCGATTTCTCGCCCAGAACACTGGCCAACACGCAAAAGGCCCTCAGCCAGTTACCGAAAGACTTGGGAATCTTACGATACCGCTTCTTCTTCTCTTCCTCCTCCTTCTTCTCATCTTTTTTATCGTCCTCTTTGAGATCAATAAAATCCTCCAAAGGGAGAAGAGAAAAGATCTCGCAGAAGTCACCCTTCCAGATTTTTTCCTTCACCTCCTGTTTGAGGTGGACCCCCAGCGGACCCGCAAACGACACATATGCGTGTTGCCTGGCCGCATCAGGAACCACCCACCCCGTCAACTCAGCCCGCTCGCTCGTCGCCTCCGCCCCAGTAACCGTCACTGCAGTGTCCCCACCCGAACTCTGTTCCGCGGAGGGAACCTCGCTCGGGCCCGCCACCCCGGCCCCCTGAGCCCAAACCTGCCCCACACCGCCCTTTGTGGCACCCCCCGCTCCCAGTGAGTGGAGAAGTGCTTGAAGTGTATGAACCAATGCACTGGAGTGCAGAGAAGCAGAGGACTCACCGGCCAAGCCCCTCGACCCCGAAGCTCCTGGGGCTGCGTTGTGTACTGTCCCCTGACCAGGATGAGCGACATCCGTTAACGATCCTCCAACCGGGGAGCCAACCCGGTGCCCGGCCACATCAGATGCGGAGCGGCTCCGAGATCTGTAACGAGGAGAAGAAGTCCTGGGCAGAGCATACTGGTCATGAGCAGCCCCCCCGTCCCGACCTTGAGAGCGCCCGCTGGACACCAGAGCCTCCCGTCGCGCAACCACTCCTTTTCGCCCACCCAAGGCCCGATCGGCCCTGCCTCTGGGACTACGACTCCTCCCGTTTCTACCAGAGGCCCGCCCCCGTGTAACCAGCCTGGGGGCCATGACACTCTCCCCCCCTGAGCTACTAGATGAGGACCTAACACGCCGAGCCCTTCCCTTAAACCCCCCGGACCCCCGGGCCCTAACCGGTGACGGGCTGCTATCACCTGACCCCAAACCTGAACCCCCCCCAGAACTACGCCCACCTATCTGCTCACCAGCGCAGGGAAATCCCCACCCCCCACCCCGGCGGGCCCCCCGACTAGAAGCACCCCCTCCCCTCGGTACCTCCAGCCGGTCCCCAGACCCCGCACCCCTAACCTGTCCTGAACGCCCTGCGCACCTCGACCTCCTGCCCCCCCCTGATGGCAAACTTCCCCCTGCCGTACCCCCTGGCCCTTCCACCCTCCCGGCTACTGGCCCTCGCTCCAAGCTCACTACCCTGGAACTACCCTGCGCACCCTCCCCCCTAGACCTCCCTGCCCCCGCTCTAGCAGGCACCTGACCCCTCCCCACGTCCCCCCCAGGACTCTGAACCCTGTGCCCAGTCCTCCTGCGCTGATTCGCGCCAAGGGGGTCCCGGCCGGAACCCCCTGCACTTGCCTGTTCCAGGGGCGGTCCGCGAGCTCCTTCCGCACCGGCCCCGCCAGTCCCCGCCATGGGTGTAGTAGATGCCCTCCCGGGCTGCAATCCCGTGTCCTCACCGGTTCCAGGGGGCCGCCCGATGTCTCCCGCGGCCCCCGCTCCAGGCGCAGCCCTCCCCGCACTGGGAGCTGCACCGTCCGACTCCCGGGTAGCCTCCCGCCGGCTACCGCTTCTCCGACGTCCCGGTAACGCGCCGGGAGGCGGAGCCTCAACCATGCGGCTACCGGGTCCGTTTCGGCCTGGTCCCGCCGCCGCCCGGCCGCTGGAACCGTCTCCACCGGACTCCGCGCCTGGGCTCAGCCGTCTCGGCGGCCTCCGAGCCCGCACAGGCCGACCTCCGCCGCCCTCATGATCCGCAGCACCCGCCAGGGCTGGTCCAAGTTGCGCCCGCAGCCAGTCCACGCCACGTCCTTGAGCCGCCAACCGGATCCGCTCCAACAGCTCCTCCATGTTATCCTTCGACCCTGCAGAAGGAGAGAAAAACAAAGACCCCACCAAACCAAATCTGTGGACACAGGAGTGCACACAAACTCAGCAAGGTAGTAATTAAAAGTGAAGGCTTTAAAATGGCTGCCTATTTAAATAGCCAAGCCTACTTACCCATAACTCCCTACTTCCTTCCCTCCTCCTATGCCCGCCTCCTAACCCCTGTCAAGGCCTTTTTTCGCTTAGCTGCGCTTTGGCTACATGGGGCTACAGGTACACTACTTTTATCACAACTGTTTTACACAACTTCCCCACACTATTGCAGGTTAATCCATATCAGGGTGGCCAAAGCGTAGATCCCCAGAAGTACACTTCCCATGGTGCTTTGCCAGCTGTGGTTCTACCACTGACTTTCCCTGATCTATATTGTATGAGTACATCATGGTGAGGATGTTTTACTATAAGAGGGAATGTGGAAACTCCTTAGTCAGGTGGATATGTCCTAATGATGTCCTGGTGTAAATATCCTACTTTTATTTATTTTGAAAATCTTTCTGATCTGATTTAGGAACATCATTTCATACTAGAGTGAGACTAATATTCAGTTCTAATGGTCATGTTTAATTACCAAATATTATATTTGAATGACAAAAGGGCAAAAGAACTAATAAAATAGTTTCCCGGAGGCCTGACGGAAGGGCAATTCCAGTAGGATTTTATACAAGTCATGAATACAGATAATGTTTTGTGTATCAGAAGGGGTGCAATCGTGGGGGCTTTGGGTAATTATACCCACTAGAAGCATTGCTAATAGACCCACGTGATGCTGATGTTTATTTTTTGCATTTGAGATTCGTGTCCGATTGATTGGAGCCTTGCTGTCTGTACAAGTTGCAGGAATGAATTAATTAGACATACTTAACATAGCATGGTTTATGGTTAATCTGCCGTAGGTTTACAAGTGGCAAGCGAAAACACGATAATCACAAAATCTCCAGTCTTTGAATCTCTCTCAAACTCAATTAAGGTTTTAATGTGCTATGTATTCTGATTATGTCTATTAAATGCATGCATTGTGTATGTTAATCTATCTGCATCTAAATGCAGTGTGTGTGCGCTTGTGATAGATAACCAACCCACTACCACCATAAATCCCACCAGGACGCATATGTCGTCTGCCAAAATGTGGACCCACAGCATGTCTGATGTAATGTTGCAATGGAATAACCAATTGATATTCGTTTTTCTAATAAAGTAATAAATCACTGAAACACATATAACTCCTTTCCTAATGAGCACATAGACACAGTATCAAATATCAACCATAAATGGAGACATAGATAATATATTTCTTTAAACAAAGACGGTTTAATCACATTCTATATTAATGATGAGAACAAGGAAGCATTTTACAGACAGAACACTCGTTACAAGTTATGGCAAGTGGCAATGCAAATGCTTGTTCTCTGCAAGAGGGTGTGAACCCAATAACTGGCATCTGGGATGATCTTTGCATTATAATTCCTACTTGATTTATTTAAAAATGTTTGAAGTTTGGAATAATCTCTTCCTTTTAATGGTCTCCCCAGCAGTAACGTGACAGTTTAATATCATCGGTTCTATTACGAACCTGTCTCTACATTTCCCTGTCTTGATCCTATAAAGTCAAGCTTTGAATTCCTTTCCTGGGGGATCATTTAATGAATTATTGTAATAATTATCATAATCCTAAATAAAACCAAATCAATCAAAGGATATAAATTTCTTTACGAACAATGGTGCACATTGATCTGCACTAGTGGCAACAGTTTGATCGGTTCCTGGTTGGTACGAATCAAGGTCATCCCAATCTTTCATTGACTGTTACTTCTTAATTTCATATTCAGCACTTAGATGGTATTCACATGGCATTTTTATTGGGTCTGAAACTCAGCAATGTTGTATAGAAAAATATAGAAACTGGGAATTATTTACATGGAAGAAAAAAACATGTTATATTGTGTTTCGTAGAACAATATTTTACTGAGTACATGCAGTACGTCAGGAGCCTCATTTGCTTCTTTCTTCTCTAATTCATCAGTTTGTGTTTCTAGGCCGTGCATGCTCTTTCTGCCTCATTTACAAACACTCTTAAATCGACTTCTTTCAATTGGTTTTTTTTACCGTCTTTCCTTGCCTTTCTCCTTTAAAGAATCATACCAGGATAGATCCAAGTCTGTTGTTTTTGCCCAATGGATGTCTATCTAGAAACACCCAATGATTTGGAACTTAGAGAAATGGAAAGTGGGTTCCAGTTAGTGTATTGTCTTTCTATCCACATGGAGAACCTACGAATTATAAGCAATTCTGAGATTTGTCTCAGGAAACTTTGCCACTTGAAGGTCCATAACTATCTCAATCTTTGTCTTCTCCTCTGTGGAGGTTGGGGAGGAGATCTATCAGAACATGTGTGAACTAAACTGCAGTAAAGGATGGAACTGGTCGAGGTCAAGAAGGTGTGCACAATTCCAGCACTCAGGGGAGACCTGCAAGCCACAATTAAAGGACACCTTTATTGTCCAGAAATCTGGTCTGCAGAACACCAAGAACTCGTTCAACGTGTTTCGTCCCCACGATCCTTTGGAACTTCCTCAGGAGTGATGTTTTTCACAGTGCTGGCTTTCTGATGCAGGGATGTTTAATCACGTAGAATATATTCATGGCCACAGCATGGTATTTCATCTTCCTGAGCTCATAAAATGAGTTCTACCAATGCCCCAGGATGTAACTTGAAAACTATTAGCATAATGTCTTAGGTGGATGTAGAGAAGATTAATATCTAGTATCATACACCCTATATATGCATAATATAGATACTGCAAAAAAGTGTAAATCGGAACCAGCCCTTATTAGTTTAAATATCAATATACCAACTTATAAATAGTTCTTATTAGTTGCTATACATTCAAGTGATTCTTTACAATATCACCAATACAAAATAAAAACCAAGAAAAGAATGTAGCGCTTTGATAAAAAATGAATTGATCACCTTTTTTTTTTCCCTTGTATGTCAAACATGTACAGATATCTATAAAAAATAATTAAACAAACATAGTATAGATCATACATAACAGGGTAATGTGTTTTCATTCTAATGTATATACACTCACAAATGGAGAGCTATGGACCCAGCTCTGGTTTGAATCGTTTCAGGGTCCGTATAGGCGACCCACCCCTATTACCAATATGGATCTTGTTCTGTAGAGAAGATAGAGGCACAAACGATTGCGCAGTATTGTTGATAATAATTCTAATTTAAAATAAAGAATCCCAAGTGGATACTTACAAGTATGGAGTCATATAATAATGACTCAATTCTTAAGCGTTGTGCAGATTTGGGACTGTACTCCCTCCTGTATTAGATACGCCTAATAGAGAAAGCAACAGAATGACAGGGGACAAATATCAGGGGACAGGGGACAAATATCGTGCAATTAATAACAGTAGCCACTGGCAAGTTAAAGTTTCTCTGGCGAGTGTGCCACAGTCTTTCATTCTGGCAGTGGTGAGTAACTTAAGGCCTGGCTAGAAGGGTAGGATGTGAAATTTTAAGCCCCGAATAACATAACTATACGCAAATAAATGACTCTGTAAGTAGCTGGGATTTTTTTGCAATGTGTTTTACAAACTTTAAAAAAGCATCAATTTCATACACTAATTTCACTAAAAGCCACAGATCACACCTGCGCACAGCAGCGTAAACATGGAGGTTTCACCAAGCAGTGAATTATCAAGGTGATTGCAGGTGTTACAAAATGTTGGCCAGAATAGCCTATTTAGGAACATTTCCAATTCACTGACTTTTTTTTATCCCAAATGTTGTAATTCTCTTGTCCTTGTGTCACAGTTCACGGATTAGTGAATAAACTCTAATGATTTCAGTATTGGGTTTGTGATGTAAATTTGCATAGGCTAAACCAATGAAAACCTGCCTGTCTACATTCTGTAGCCTTAACAAACAAGCTTAATCCTGTGACATTTGCTTTGTATCGTTTTGGAAATTAGATTTTTTGTGACGTACTTGGCTCGTGCGATCCATGTTTGGGTTGAATAGTGTACAAATAAGGATTGTGGGGTGGCTGCTGTTTGCCCTGGATGACACACGGTTGGGGGTGCGCCGAGCACCCTTCTTCTGCCATGTCACGCGTTGTAGAGTGGAGAGCAGGTCTGAGAAAGAGGATCTTCATGTTCTACTATCCAGTCTGTCATGGCTGCTCCAGGCTCTGAGTGGCAGTGTGAGTAAGGGTAAAGGCGAAGGATAGGACTGAATTCCATAACCTCTCTCCAATTACCCTGCATGCAGTTCCATTGCAGCCTGGAATAGGCCTAACAAACCAGGCAGGGGGCAGGAAGATTCTCTGCTTCAGGCCACTAACTGGATAATTGCAAAGGCCAAAGTGTCACATCATGCCATGTTCTGCGGAGATGTCTGGCTTTGGTTTCTGGTATCCAATACTCTTTTTACAATTCTTGTTTAGGTTTTCTATTCTATGTCTGGTTTTCTTTATGCTGGGTTTCTGGGTTCATTTTTATATTCTGTCCCTGGATTTCCCAGTCTCTTGGATTCATTTAAATGTTTGTTTTATGTTGCCACACCCGTTTGTTTTCCCATTTTCCTTTTGTTTCAGTCTGGACCTGCAGCAGTGTTTCAAGTCTCTGCCCTTTCTTGCAGGTAAGTGCTATTGTGGTTTAGTGTGGTTGTTTTAGCGAACATTAGGCAGTGTAGGACCTGCCAGATATGGGCTACATTGGCGTTGTTGGCAGGCTTATGCAATGTAACTAAATCCCCATACTTTTCATTTATAGTGCTTAGTTATGTCTGCTCTTGTTTTGCCTATTATATCTTGTCTTGTTTTATTTTGTTAACCCAGTCCATGTACAGTCCTGTCCTGCCCTATTCTTGTTTTCCTCATGTCTTGTGTACATGTTCTGCTTTCTGTCCTGCTCTGGTTCTGGGTTCTATTAGTTCTGTCTTGTTTTCATGTTTGGTGCCTGTTCTAGTCTTGCCTTGTTTCTGTACTGGATACATGTCTGCTGCAGAGTCCCCCTATCCAGTTCCTGGGAGGTCTGCATATCAAGCTCCTAGTTCCTGGGATCCGCTGTAGCTGCATCAGTGTTCTGGTATGTGGCTGCGCAAACGCTGGTGCTCAACACCAGGGGGCGTGCGGTTACCCTGCACCAGGCCCTGATAGTCCATTACCACGCTAAAGACTCCCATCTTATCAGGCACTCAGGGGTCCCGGTTTCCATACCGCCACCCGTGACACAAAGGAGGCAAGGCATAACAAGGGCAAAGGGAAAATTCCAAGTAGGTAAGAGGGTGAGAGGAAACACAAAATGGGGTAGGATAAAAGGAATGGTATAACATAGAATGATGGTTAGTTGAGACAAACAATGGGGTAAGGAGAGGCACACAAGGGGGTAAGGAGAGGCACACAAGGGGGTAAGGAGAGGCACACAAGGGGGTGAGGAGAGGCACACAAGGGGGTGAGGAGAGGCACACAATGGGGTGAGGGGGCAAGGAGAGGCACACAATGGGGCGAGGAGAGGCACACAATGGGGCGAGGGGGTAAGGAAAGACATACACTGGGATGAGGGTGCAAGCAGAGACACATGTAGTGATTGAGATAGATCTCGAACGATGCTTTGCCAGACTTAAGGCGTAGGATTTATTGTAGTACACACTATCACAACATGTTGACCAAAACCTTAAATATAAATATGAAACAGTTTTGATAAATTTCAATAACTTGTAAAAAATGCATCGTATCATGTCCATCTTACACCTTAGGGTTTTTCAAAAAAGCTGTGAATTTTTGAGAATTTTAATTAAAAGGACACTATAGTCAACAAAACGGAATAATGAAGCACTTATGGAGTATATATATTGCCCCTGCCATCTCTCTGTTCAATTCTCCTCCATTTAGCAGTTAAATAACTTTGTTTATGCAACCAGTCACACCTGGATCCCTAGTGGTGAGGACTCCTTCCTGTATCCCCCCTGCAGGTGGCACAGTTTCCAGCCAGGGGGTGCCTGCATATCACTCTGCATATACTGCCTCGACTCTCAGTCTACCCTACAGGGCTGCAATCATATCGCTTACAGACCCTTATAAACACAGGAGACCCCAATTCAGAGTGAATGTATTATTACTAAATATAAAGAAAAGCTCTCAATCTAATACAGTGGGACCTCGTTTTACGAATTTAATGCGTTATCCGGGACGTTTCTTATTGCTAAACATTTGTAAACCGAAACGCAGTTTCCCATAAGAATGCATTGAAAACCAATTAATCCGGGGGGGGCGTGTCCGACAGCCGGCATGGAGTAGGAGCTCCCGGCTACAACGGACCCAAACGCAGCGTTTAGGCGAATCCGGAGGTCAATACCCGGTAAAAACTCACCCGGCACTGGATACAGCAACATGGCACCGTCCAAACAATTAAAAATGACGGACCAAATAAAACCCGCCAGGAAAGACAAAAGCAGGCCCCTGCAAGATGGCGACGACAGCATGGGCTGCTATCCGACACCAGATCAGCTCTCAGATACTGACACAACGCCCTCCTCATATACAGAGGCACCAGCCAGCGAAAAAAGGCTGTTTATTATGCTGCAAGAACTGAGAACCACCTTAAATGCGGACATGAAACAAATGACTGCAGAATTTAAGCGGGAACTGGCCGACATTGGGGACCGCACAGACCGCCTGGAGGTACGGACGGAAGAAATGTGCGCCACACAAAATGATCTTGCAGAACAACTGCAGGCGCTCAGGGAAGAACACCTAATACTGAAAAGGAAAACGGCAGATCTGGAAGACCGTAAGATAACGTAAGATTCAGAGGCATCCCCGACAGTGTACCCCATGACGCACTCCCTGACTATATAACAGGCCTCTGCACCACTCTGGCACCGGCCATAGAGAAGGACAGGTGGCTTATGGACAGGGCCCATCGCATCCCTCGGCCACCGCGATTCGCAAATGACACACCAAAAGACACGGTGGTCAGATTCCACTATTTCAAGTCAAAAGAAACACTGATGGCCGCGGCGCGCAAACTACAGCAGCTCCCCTCACCATACCAAGGCATCCAGGTATACGCAGATCTATCGGCGCTTACCATGGAAAGAAGACGGGAATTCATCACAGTCATGAAGACTCTACGCAATCATAACATACAATACCGCTGGGGCTACCCAACTAAACTCCTACTATGGAAGGACAACACGCATCATAATATCGACACTCCTGATGAGGGCCTACAACTCCTACGAAAATGGGAACTATTTGGGACCAAAGATCCTCCCTCACAGAAACCCTATCTGCACCAACGATTGCCGACGGAATGGCACATGGCGGGCTCGCCTAAGCCACAGCAACCACAACAAAATGTGTAACGGGACTAAGCGTAAGAAGCACAAGAAAGACCAGGACTATGTGTGACATCCCTCAACTGAAGAGAAACCAATATGTATGTATGTATGTATGTATGTATTGACACGATTGACATACTAACATTGCCCATTTCAGATACCAACTCCATAGGAGTTCACACATAGGCTCTGGCAGGGCGACACAAAAAACAAAAAACAAAAAAAAAACCAGCAGATTAACACCTTCTACACAACGAGACGCCTTACTTCTCACATTTGTTTAAAGGGCCGTTGACACGGCAGCACACCTCAGTTCACGCCTCCCAGGTTGATCCGCGGCCCGGTCCAGGAGCGGCCCGCAGACCAACCAAGTACAATGCCCGCACCCCAAGGGGCATCATGTATATACTTTGTTTATGTTTTTTTGTCTTTATTAATGTTTATGCATATGTTCATGTACCTACCACTGTCCAATACCCGGCTAAGCCACCTGAAACCAGGCAAACACTCCCGCACCATGAGTACACTGAGCCAATCCTTAGAGGCGCAAACCGATACACGCAGCACTAAAACAAGGCGCAGTGGTTCCCCCCCAGTTGAATGCCTAGCACTAACTACACCCAATTCCCCGAACCACAAACCTGATGGCTAACACACTACAACTACTCTCTCTTAACGTTAAAGGCCTTAATAGCCCCCACAAACGGAGATTAGCTGCGCAGGAACTGCGCTCATCCAAGGCAGCAATTGCCTGTCTGCAGGAAACCCATTTTTGTAAACGCAACCCTCCGAAATTCTCAGTGAAACAGTATGCACAGGCCTTTCACGCCTTCTCCCCAAATAAATCCAGAGGGGTCTCTATATTCTTCCATGATGATTGGGCATTCACGATGAGCAAACAGCACACCAACAGGGACGGTAGGCTACTTATATTGGTAGGAGCCTTAAACGGTATAGAAATTACTATAGCCTTAACTATATGCACCCAATGAGGGCCAAAAATCATTTCTCGCCTCAGCAATGAGAAAACTAGACAGATATAAGAGCGGCCATGTAATCTTATGTGGTGACTTTAACTGCACGACTGACCCATTTGTGGACGTAAAACGAACGGGGAACAAAGGCCCCAAAAACACGTCTATCTCACTAGGACATCACATGACCAAATTAATCACGCTACATGACCTCTATGACTCATGGAGATGCCTCCACCCCGCAGACAGGGACTATACGTACTATTCCCCGGTCCACATGACATATTCTAGGATAGACCTATGCCTCATTGACAAGAGCACCCTAATACACCTTGTTGACGTCTCTATAGGTCCAATAACATGGTCTGACCACGCGCCGCTTACGGTTATGCTTCGCGTCCCGTACCCGGCTCGTGGAAGGGGCACATGGCGCATGAACGAAGCTTTGGTGGACAACCCAGACAACTCCAAAACCTTAAACAAACAAATCACCGACTTCTTTGAGAATCACGCAAACTGCACAACAGACATTACAACCCAGTGGGTAACACACAAGGTGGTAATAAGAGGGGCACTCATTCAAATGGGAGCTAGAAACAAACGACGAACATGCTTGCAGAAAAATGACCTGATATCGAAACTCACAACTTTAGAAGCAACAACACCGAAAGGCACATGCGCTATCTCAAACAATCCCACTATGTCGAGGACAATAAAGCAGGGAAAAAGAGATATCAAGCCTCCAAACTGCCATACATTACGTCCGCAACAGGCGACAAACTCTTCAACCCACAAGACATGGTGGAGGAATTAGCCTCCTACTACGCCATGCTCTACCAACTAGATAATGACCGAAATACTCACCAACCCACAAAGAGAGACATACAAGCCTTCTTTAATGACATTACCCTCCCGACCCTTACCCAAGAACAGAAAACCTCTTTGGAAAAGCCATTCACGGATGAGGAAATTCGCTCTACAATAAAGTCCTTACCAAAGCGCCAGGCCCGGATGGGTTAACAAACCACTACTACCACATATTTGGAGACACTCTAACCCCACACCTCACCAAGCTTTTCAACCATATTAAAAGAGTAGGAGTTGTCCCACCAGAAATGCTGGAAGCCCATATCGTGACCCTTCCCAAACCCAACAAACCCCCCACTATATGTGCCAATCTCCGACCCATCTCTCTACTAAATGCTGATATCAAACTTTACGCTAAACTATTAGCTAACAGAATAAAACCATTCCTACCCAAACTAATCTCGAAAGAGCAAGCAGGGTTTGTCCCCGGAAGGCAGGTAGGAGACAACACAAGACACTTTATCAATTTAATAGAATGGGCACATAAATCAAACCAACAGGGAATTCTCCTGGCTCTAGACGCTGAAAAAGCGTTCGACCGCCTGAACTGGGAATACATGACAAAGACACTCGAAATCATGGGATTCCCCCAACCCTTCATAACTAGTATTCTGGCGTTATATAGCTGCCCTTCGGCAAAAATATATAACACCGGATTCCTCTCAAAAGCCTTTAATATCCGCAATGGCACACGCCAGGGCTGTCCACTCTCCCCACTCATTTTTATCCTGTGCTTGGAACCCCTGATCTATAACATAAAAAACAACCCCTCAATCCGAGGGCTTAACACCCCAACAGGGGAGCAAAAACTGGCCCTTTTTGCGGACGACATAATAGTGTTTATGACAAAACCGATACAATCTATCCCGGCTCTCACTAGAACATTGAACTCATATGGGTCGGTATCATACTACAAAAATAATGCAGCCAAAACCCAAGCCCTCCCCATAGGCTTACCAAGTAACATAATTAAAGCACTGGAGGAAACACATAAATTCGACTGGCGGACAAAATCGATTCAATACTTGGGGATAAAACTGACAAAAAATGTGCACTCACTAACTACGGAAAATCACACACCTATGATTCATAAACTAATGACCCAAATTAACAAGTGGGAGGGATTGGAGGTATCATGGTTGGGGCGCATTAACACCATCAAAATGATGATCCTGCCACATGTGCTCTATCTCTTTCGCACACTTCCCATACCTTTGTCAGCCAAACTGCTAAAAAGGTTCCAAACTATAATCAACGCCCACGTATGGAAACGTAAACCACCCAGACTGGCTGCTGCCAAACTAAGCCTTTCATACACGAGAGGAGGCCTAGGAGTGCCAGACATCCGCAACTACTACCGAGCATCCCTCCTTGCACAAGGCCTGCGTATAATCCGAACCACGGGCGCTGACCAAACTCCACTATGGCTGACCCTCGAAAATGCCTGTATACACCCAGCCACTATCCCAAATATTCTCTGGTCCCACGAGCCTAAGTCAGTAGGTAAAGAGGGACTATGGTGCACGCAAACAACACTACACACTTGGGAACGTTGGGGTCCAGAGGTAATAGACGCACAGACACTACTTAAGGAAGCACCGCTAACTGTACTGCAGACCAGCTCACCCGACCTCTCCCTCCTCACATGGTCAAACCTAGGAATACATAAAGTAAGAGATTTATACACCCAAAACGAACTGAAAACATTCCCCACTCTGCAAAGCGAATTCTCCCTCAACCCAAGAGACATCTTTAAATACCTACGGGTTAAGAATATACTACAAACACGCGTTAAGCCGGCAGCACCCACACCACACTTAGAAGTACCCCCAGCCCGATATATACTGACATCCCGCTCAATCAAACCGCTAGCCTTATGCTATAACGCACTAGAAAGAGGAAAATCAATGCACAAACACTCCTATATGGAAAAGTGGGAGGAAGACATAGGGGAACCAATCACTATACAACAATGGTATGAAGCCTTCCACGCCACTAAACGAGCATCAAAAAGCCTATCTCTGTGGGAAGCATATAGTAAAATAGCAATGCAATGGTATCTAGTCCCCCTCAGATTGGCAAAGATATTCCCCAACACCTCCCCACTGTGCTGGAGATGCGAACACCAGCAAGGGTCTCTACTGCATATTTTCTGGGACTGCCCAGCCATAAAACCATTTTGGATCACTATCCAAAAAATCATATGGGAAACTACTAACCTGTCAATTCCACTAAACCCAGCACACTACCTACTTCACATACTACCTACGACAAACCCAACAGGAAACCCATCAAGCACAATCGCCATAATTATACTAACCGCGGCCAAAGTCGCGATAGCATCAAAATGGAAACACAACGTGCCCCCAACTCAGGAGGAAGTAACACACAGAGTGGATAGTATATGCTTATACGAACAGATGGCACACAAAATGCAGGGAACACCTGAGAAACACAACACCTACTGGGGGGATGGCTGGATGCCCGAAAAGAGAAGGTACAGGTAGACAATCACTAACCTAGATACCAAAACTAAGACAGCTGGAATCGGGAGAGATTGCATCACATAGAGAGTGCAACTCATGGCGACTGACGAATAGACGGCCCTACAAAAGACCCAAGTCACACACACTGCATGCATTCAACTTCTAGGCCGGGTGGGCCAAAGGTACAGTCAAGTTATAGGTACAGTTAAAGTTAAAGGTTATCCCCCCCCCCAACCTCCCCCCCTATCCCCGGTTGCATGATATGACAGAAACACCTAAAGTCACAGACTCAACAACTCAAGGGGCACAGTAAACCAAAGCTCTAAACCATAATCGCTCCCACCTAGCCCCCACGCAGACGACAACTCTGAAACGAGCGCAACACGAGCGACATTAAGACGTGATACACATATGTCAGAAGGACTATTTTATAAAGCTGAAAATGTTGTCAACAAAAAAAGATGAAACTAATGTAACAATGTATGCTGTAATTGGTTAATGAGCTGCTGCGCCAGCACAATATTATGATTATCACTATTATTACTGTTATCATTATCGACTGTATCACCATCAGTATCATGATTATGTATCAGCACCGGAATACTCGTTAAAACCAATAAAAAATTATATATGGAAAACCAATTAATCCGTTCTGGAGGTAAAAAAAAAAGTGATAATGAGCTGGAGTGGAAACCAACCCACAATGCAGAACACACAGTAAAAGGCATGCAAACGACAAAGCTCAGCTCCCCACCTTTCCACAGCTTGAGAAATGCACCAAAAAATCCCAAAACAACTGCAAATAATTTCCAGAATGGCTCCAAAACTCAATGCAAAAGCCGCTCCAACACCTCCACACTCGACTCCACGTGCTACCCACAGGCTCCAGCATGCAGGGGGCTGTGCTATAAACCTCCCAGGTGCAATTCTTTGTAAACCGAGGCATTATTTTCAATGGATTTTCATTTGTAAACCAAAAATTATGTTAACTGAGCCGTTTGTAAACCGAGGTCCAACTGTACTGTTGCATAAGCTTTTCAACTGAGTTAATATTTTTGAATAAACTTTTATAAAGAAATATCAAAAAGAATTATCATATATAAAAATATATCCATATACCAAACTATATTTTAAAAAAAAAGTACAAAATGTATATATTTCTAATGCAATCAAATAATTAAAAAAAAAAATTAAATCATTTTGAAAGTTTATCAAACCTGAGGTCACACTTTTTATTATATTATTTTTCTCTCTCTTTTGAGCGAAAATCAGAAGCAAGAATTTGAAAACTTAGTTTGTGGTAGGAAATTCGGTGTTAGATTGCCAGGAGTCTGGTGTTTGCATTTAATCTCTGCCAGATTTGCCAGATTTTATGAGAAAAAAAAATATTTCCAGATGTGCCAGGAATGCGGAACCTGTTTCATAACAAGTTATTTACTTCAACATTTAGCCTGCAGTGTTAGATCCTAGCAGGAACAGATCCTGCCGCAGTCTGTAAAAGACCCTAACATATTTTTTATATTATATGTAACAAAATGAGCTCAGTTTATGTACACGTACACAGGGTTATCCACTGAAGTGAGAATTGCCGGGAATTCAAAGTAAATTTCAAATGTAAGGGCAAACTAGCCAAATTGGAAAAATTATCTTAACCAATAATACCTCAAGTTCAGTTATTTTGGTCTCATATTTGAAATTCACTTTGAATTCTCATTAATTCCCACTTTAGTGATAAATCTTACAAGGTGTTGATACAGCTGATCATTTCATGTTTATAAATGGCTTTAAACGGCACTGTCAACATCTGGGGACTTTGCCAAATTTGCAAAGTGACATCGCCAGTTGGGATCCAGTGGCCGGGGGAGCAGGTAAAGGTGAGATTTACTTAGCTGCTCACAGGCGCGGTCATCTTGTTCCAGGAGATCACTACTCTATCTTCAGTGAAATTCCAAAACAGTTAAAATTTGTATTTTATAAAGATTCTATCTTTATGAAATACTCTTTTTTGGGGTCGGGCGGGGGGGGGCTTGTGACGGAGCTCCCTGTACCAAGTCCGCTTCCTAGCCACTTGCAGGGATCCTAAAATGCTTCAGCCCCAGTCACTGAAGCTTGACTGGGAAGCAGGGATCGACCCTTCTGCCTATTCCTCTGCAGCTTTCCTTCCAGGCAGTTATTGTCCCCTCTGCCTATTCCTCTGCAGCTTTCCTTCCAGGCAGTTATCGTCCCCTCTGCCTATTCCTCTGGAGCTCTACTTATAGTGATTATAGTTATTGCCTTTACAAAGGAAACTTCAGCTCTCAGGCCTAGCTCTTTTGATTTATCCCAGGGCTAAAGGGATCAGGCATCCAGTAAACTAGGATCCCTACAAATCCACACAGGACACAGTTCCAAAAGGAACTGACAAACAAACAAAAAAAAAAACTTTATTTTTCTTGGGACTAGCCCATATGTTCATTACATATAGATTACTGTGACAACTCAATAAAAATACAAACAGTCAAATCACATTAGACAACATACAGGAACTTATAATAACATAATGGCATATTGATAAACAGGTGGGAAAGACAATTAAAGGAACACTATAGTCACCTAAACAACTTTAGTTTAATGAAGCAGTTTTAGTATATAGATCATGCCTCTCAGGTTTCACTGCTCAATTCAGTGCCATTTAGGAGTTAAGTCACGTTTTTTCTGTTTATGCAGCCCTTGTCACACCTCCCCAGACTCTGACTGACACACCCTGCATGGAAAAAAAAAAACTGGTTTCACTTTCAATCAGATGTAATTAACCTTAAACAATTGTATCTCTTTCTCTGTAAATTGCACTTTAATCACATACAGGAGGCTCTTGCAGGGTCTAGCAAGCTAGTAACATTGCAGGGGATAAGACAATCAAAATTAAACAGAACTTGCAATAAAGGAAGGATAAACTTTAGATGAATCTTTACAGGAAGTGTTTATGGAAGGCTGTGCAAGTCACATGCAGGAAGGTGGGACTAAGGTTAATAAACAAAGTGATTTAACTCCTAAATGGCAGAGAATTAATCAGTGACACTACAGGGACATGATTTGTACACCAAAACTGCTTCATTAAGCTAAAGTTGTTTTGGGGACTATAGTGTCCCTTTAACAGAAAATATCTCCTGCCTGCAGAATTATCAAATTAGCAAGCCTTGCTGTTCAGGTAGTGCATGATTGCATATAGCTGTTGCTAGACTCTTGCAACCAACAGGTGGCACTGTACAGGCTCCACAGGCAAATCCACCAGGTTGATTGCAAGCATTAGCAAGACAGGAGAGCACACGAACATTTAACTCCAAACAAAAACATTACACACAATGGACATAGGGTGACTTAAATATAGGAATCATCATGGTACCTAATTGAATTGTCTATCTTAAGCTATTGGGGATGGTGACTACTGTCACAGGGGTGGAGTGTAAGCTTTCTATTTTAATAAGCCCTTGTCACTCCTAAAGTAACTGTCGTATTGATACATTGTGATAAACAGACAATCACACACTATAGCTGAAATCTTTCCTATGAACTCTCCTAATCCCAGAGAGGCAAGGTAGGTATATAAATATATCCCCTATAAAGGTACATTTAACTTTCATGTTTCCAATTGCATTCTGTGGGGAAAGCTACATGTTATTGACCAACTTAATGGTATTTATTTTATTGACCGTAGAAGTTGGAAAGATAATTTGAATTTGCCAGGAATGGAAACTGTGACTCAGAGATTCTGCAGCTGGAACCCTGCCCCTGAGCTATCTCTCCAGCATTATCACAAATAGGATTTAGTCACACAGAAATTGCCAAAGTAAAGAACGCAAATTGTTTGCCAACCCAGGTATACTTGCTACATTTCGGACTAACTTCAGACACATGGCAAATAAAATGTTAGAAGGATATTTTTTTCTTTTGTGCGGACTAAAACAAATCTGGTCTAAAAAAAAAATATATTGCAAAACAAGTGGCGTTTTTTTAATTCTCTTTCTAGGCATTTATAGTCTCAGAACGAGTATAAAGGTATTTATGAGCCTCAGAGCCACTTTGTTATGCTTTCTGAATCATTGATATTAAAGGAGCACTAAGGTTCCAGGAAAACAAATGTTTTCCCTGGCACTATAGGGTCATTAGGTCCCTCCACCCTCAGGGCCCCCCTCACGCTGGGCTGAAGGGGTTAAAACCCCTACAGCCACTTACCTTTCTCCAGCGCCGGGCTCCCTCTGTGCTGGGGAACTCGCCACCACCTGCCAACGTCAGATCCGAATGTGCATGCGCGGCAAGAATCACGCACATTCAGACAGCCCATATGAAAGCATTACTCAAGGCTTTCCTATGCATGTCCAGCGTCTTCTCACTGATTTTCACAGTGAGAATCGCGGAAGCACCTCTAGCGGCTGTCAGTGAGACAGCCACTAGAGGCCGGATTAACCCTCAGTGAAACCCTTCTCTGAAACTGCTGTTTTCAACTGCAGGGTTTAAACTAGAGGGACCTGGCACCCAGACCACTTCATTGAGCTGAAGTGGTCTGGGTGCCTATAGTGGTCCTTTAACTGTGGACTTAATGAATGAACCCAACTCCCAGATTTATTAATGTGAATATATAAAGTATCACTCTCTCAATCTTATAGAATGCCAAGTTGGCAAATTGCAGTTTTGAAATACTGTGTATGTATTGACGTTATTTTTACATGAAGAATGTATGAACTGAGAAAGCTAAGAATTAAGAATGACGTTAAACTAACCAGCAGGAAGACAAATACAGAGCATGACTCAGGGAGAATAAATAGCCGACGAAGAATTAGTCAGCATTAAATAGAAGGGTAGGAAAGAGCTGCATTGCCTGGGGTATAGTATATACTGTATACCAATGCCTAATATAAGTTAGTTCCATTTTATAAAACATAACATTATATCTATACATTACTCAAGACATATTGTTAGTAAATGCACAGATGAGACAATCTGAGATATGCAGGATGTCAGGAATCTTACATGATGTGGAGTCCGGTATGCAAAGCTATACGCTCACTCTCCCTTGCAAATAAACACAGACCAAGATGACCAGATAAGAAGCCACCTGGTCTGTGAGTCTATGCACATGGGCTGTGCAGGATCTAGTTTCAAGTCGCAGTACAGGAAAGGACACAAGCAGGAGGATTGTCGAGGAGAAGCCAAAGTCAGAGGATGCCAGAGGTCAGGATAAACGAGGGTAAGCCAAGGTCAGAGGATAGGATAAAATTAATAGAAGCCAAGGTCAGGAACCATCTGGAGAACACTGGATCACGAACACAAATACAGGAACCAGAGTCAATGAACTGACAAAGTTCCCAGGGCTTGGCAGTGCTTATATAACCAGATAATGATCTGCTACAGGTGGGCTAGATAGACAGGAGCAGCCACAGGTAAAGTCCAGCCCCAAGTGCTGGAGACAAGATGAGGATAAACGTTAGGCAAAAATAAGAACTGAAGTGTGGCCCAGAGGCAAGATAGCAAGACTAGGACACAGATGGACCAAAGTTCAAATCCCCTTTTGGGCACTTTTGGGGCAACCACATCTGGCCGCGTGGATGTCGTTCACTATCTACATCAAGAAAGTCCTTGTAGTCAAAGTCCCCAGAGTCCCTTATCATTGTGAGGCTCCATAGTATTAGCTTCTGGTACAGCTGATGTGCAGTCAAGGTTTTTGATGCAGGTGGTGAGTACTCCATGTACCTCAGCAGAAGCGGAGTTCGCGGCTTGCAATGACTTCTCAAACTGTAGTAAATCATTAGTACGGACTATAGTACCATTATAAGCAAAGGCACAATCCAAAAGTAGGTCTTCTTTGGGCTGGCAAGAAGTAGTGATGGTGTCAATAGAAATATTTACAGGATGAGGTGCAGATGTCTCAAGAACAGAAGGTGGAGACTTCTCAGGAGCAGTAGTGGGCTTGTTGTTTACCGTACTCTGGGTACCCTTTTGTGTGATGGAACGTGGACAGGGCTGGCAGCAACCTTGACAGTTTCCAGGCTGTGTTGCCGGGATGACAGGACGGGTCCGTAAGGTACCCAGTAGAAGAGCTTTAGGCCTATGTGGACGAGTTGGACAGAGAGAGATGATGTGCCCTCTTTCTCCACAATAAAAACACAAGTCATGGACTCTCCTACGGTTTCTTTTCTCAGAAGGCAATCTGGTGCGGAAGAATCTGATCTTCATGTGTTCCTTACTTGGGTACATTCAGGGTGACAAGGCTGGTCACTGAAGGTGGGTTGGGTTCTTACTGAAACAGGATGGAGTCATCTTTTTCTCTGAGTACCAGAGATCTGCAGGAACCTGGAGCAGGCTTGGGAGTAGCTATATAAATAATAAAATAATAATAATAATCCTCACTCAATCCACCTCCCTGGGATGGCCACATACCTCCTAAAATTGAGAGGTATGTAAGTGGCATATAAGGAGGCATGACTGATAGGGTGTGTGCCCTTGATGCAAGGAGAATCTCTGTTAAAATGTAGTGGGGTAAGTCTAAAAAAAAAATAGGGTGTTTGCTAGACATGCATGCCTTGGGCTTGCAGTGCATTGGACTTGCACAGCTTGTGCATTTTTTATTTAAACCTCTCACAGAACTTTTTGGGTATTTCTTGTGTCCCCAGAAATATAACATCAAAGAATAAATAAGTGATGTCAGGACAAAGGCCAGAGTCAGGACGGTCCCGCCAGATCCGGTACTGTTGTTAGGTATGTGATCAGACTTAAAAGACATACCTATATTACCAAAAGATAACGAGCACCACTAGAGTCATAACCAGATCAATCTACATCATGCAATAACTTTCCTCAGGCACACAAAAGGTCAAATAGGAGGTGCCCATTAATCCGTGTTTACATTTCGGAGGTGTATAGTGTAACATTTACTAACACACATTCCATGTGACACCCAAGGACTTCATGTTACATGGCTCTGTGTTATTTTCCTGGGCTTGCTGAAGGTTAACAAGATATGTTTCTCAGGAAGCTGAGTTTTTGTGTTCTTGGTACTTGTTCCCCTCCACCACTCCGGTACCCCTTGTTCTGTCTGACTCCGAAACATCTGCCTCTTTCTACTGCGTTTTAACTAAAGCTTTGGCATCTTACAGAATGTTACTTTCTGTTGTCACAACACATTTGCAGTTTGGTAACTGCTAAATTCTTTATGTTGTGAGTAGAACATTTTTACAGAATGCACAAGGAGAATGCTTTTGTAACACAGGATGTTTTATTCTTCAAAAACAAACCAGAAAATCTAGACCTAAAATAAACTGTGACTGTATAATAATATCACGTCACTCGTTTTCAGACAAACCTCCGCTTCTCCAACCATCCTCATTCGTGCTCCACCACACGAGTACCCCCACGGCTGCATACAAAAAGGGGCTGACATTTTGCGTTCTAAATGCGGCAAAGAGCTTGATCCAACTTTAATGGAACCAGCCTCATCCACTCCCAATGGAGCTATGTTTTTTTCAGAATGGATGAATTGTAGTCCATGGAATAACTGGTCTTTAGGACAACTCGTAGGGAACAGGCACACACAGAGGTTGGGTTAATTGATTCTTGTCCTCTACGACAAAAGAATTTTCGAACTGTGTGACTGTAACCATGTCTCAAATCTTAGGTAGCCATATACTCCTCTAGCTCATCTCTAGGCAAACAAGTCTTGGAGATAATGGATTTAGGAAAACCTTGGGATTCCAGTTTTCCTTCGGGTTCCATACAAACCCAGTTGGTCAGTTGTTTTGGCCTCACTTCCATGTTTTTTTGTAGTTGTCCTTTTCTTCTTTATTCTATTTATTTAAGGTTTATCGGAGCATACCCATATGTTGTTCTGTTCTTTGTCATATATTAAACCTCCTCCTGACTTCATCCGACAGACTGTAAATCCCATTAACCACTGATGAACAAATGGAATTTGTGGGCACTACTGCCATAACTAAACTTGCTTCGAATCATGACACATCTCTATTTTCCTCTTCTATTATTTTCATTGTTTTTAATGCATCAACTATTATTTTGTAGACAGGTTTACATCTGAATTTCAGCTATTTATCCATTCGTCCAAATACAAAAACATTTCATAACTATGTAACTGATACAGTTAACAGGGAAAGGGTGGTGTAGAGAGAGCAAATCTTTGAGTTATAATTTCTCACCAGTGCAGGCCTGTTCTGTTTATTGTTTTTTTTTTTTTTTATTGTATAATATTTTCACATGTGATGTGATCCTATCTCATAATCTCCAGTAGTAATTAATATGAACCAGTCATATGACCTTGAAACGTGTATTTAACCTGGAAGGCTGGAAGTGACACGTTTGTAATTTTCACAGCTCACCCAGCTGAACATTGATTTAGGAGTCCCAGACGATGCTTGCAAGGAGACCCTGCCGTGCTGTTCAGGGGGTGTGATTGAAGTCCCAGTGCAGCTAGAGGCTCATGTGACAAAGTCATGTGCAAAACTGGCATGTCTCAATTTAAACTTGGTCGTACTGAGGGCAAGCACGTGTGCTAGGTACACACGTTAATAAGGGGAAATGATAAGGTTACTTTGATAAACTTCTTATAAGCGCTTAAGAATAAATATTATAATCACAGCATGTCAACCAAACAGTAAATAATGCAACATTTCAGTCGGCCAGGGTAACCAGTGAATTAGAGAAAAAAATGGAATTGGGGGTACACCGGGAATATGCATCTCTCAGTAGTGGAGCTGCCATAAAGACCAAGATTTATACAAAATACAGATCTTTATTTAGCTCTCAACGTGTCGGGTGGACAGCAACAAAGACTCGGATGAGAAGAGTATTAAACCACACATTTGTATTCCTGACGCTATAGGCCTTAAATAACAGTTTAGGCCCTCGGCTCCCATTACACCCAGTTAAAAAGGTGAGTTTGCTCACCTTTTCCCAGGGCTGCGTGGGTCCGTTGCAGTTGGGTCCACTCTGTTCTGCCCCCTTGGCTCCGATCATCAAACTTGATGATCTCAGCCAATCAAATGCTTATCCATAGGAAAGCATTGGGAGGCTATTGCGCATGCATGGAAAAACACCACGTTGTGCCATTCAGCATCTCCTCGTAGAGATGCATTGAATCAAGCATCTATATGAGGAACATTCAGCACCACATGACCCAGGAACCGTCTGAGTAATTGTCTCTGAAAAGGCAGTGTTTACATTAAAAAGCGTGCAAGGACATGTTATAGACACCAGAACAACTACATTAAGGTATTTTACATACTTCTCAACATTGTGAGGTAACTTGGGACAAGGGACAGGCTAAGGAGGAGGGCAGACTTTGGCATATTGAGGGTGGGCTTGTCTTAAAACATGGTGGACAAATGCCAGAACACATCTCAAGTGCTTTTGCATAGGATCAGTTCCATAGTGTTTACTTTACACACTTATTATTTTATTATTTATATAGCGCCAGCAAATTCCATAGCGCTGTATAATGGGTGGAACTTCAAGCACAACAAATTAATTAAAAAACAAAAGTAATAGGCGCTGACTATAGCTTAATAAATATGCTTATGTGGGCTGCAGTACACATTGCAAACCTTGTGAATAAACAAATAGTAGAATGAATGGCGTATACCACGCCCAAAATTATACATACAAAAATCTTCAGTGTAATACTGTAGACCTCAGAATAACAAAACAAAAAAGAATACAGTAATAGTGCAATACAGTATGGTAGAATACAAATTGAAACGATAGTGCTATTTGAGATCCACTCACATTTAATTGAGCGATCCTAGAGCTCTGCTGTGTTGCGCATGGACGGTACAATCCCCGTCTAATGATGTCTGGTGATGTTGGCAATACACGTGCTCCAGGACCCCTGAGTGCCTGGTGATGTTGGGAGTCGCAGCGTGGAAATAGACCATCAGGGCCTGGTGCAGGGTAACCACACGCCCCCTGGTGTTGAGCACCAGTGTTTGTGCAGCCACATTACAGGGCCCTGATGCAGCTACTGCGGATCCCAAGAGCTAGGAGCTTGATATGCAGACCTCCCATGAACTGGATAGGGGGGCTCTGCAGCAGACATGTATCCAGTACAGAAACAAGGCAAGACTAGAACAGGCACCAAACAAGAAAACAAGACAAGAGTAGAAGAACCCAGAACCGGAGCAGGACAGAAAGCAGAACCCAGAACATGTACACAAGACATGAGGGAAACATGAACAGGGCAAGACAGGACTGTACATGAACTGGGAATACAAGACAAAATAAAACAAGACCAGAGATGCAAGGCAAATCAAGAGGAGACATAACTAAGTACTAATATGTGCAATAAACATTGGAGATTTAGACATACATAAATGGCCAAGATGTATGCAGCCCACCACTGCGTCAAAGTACTCCAATTACAGTGGGTTCCTATCTACCTAGATATGCATGACTTAATAAACAATAATAAAACACACACAGCACTTACCTGCAAGAAAGGGCAGATGACTAGAAACAACTGCCTGCAGGAACCAACTGAAACAAAAAGGATTAATGGGAAAGGAACGGGTGTGGCAACAAAAACAAAATTTTTTAAAGGAATCCAGGAGATTGGGAATTCCAGGAACGGAATAAAGGGATGAACCCAGAAAACCCAGCATAAAGAAAACTAGACATGGAATAGAAAACCAGAAAAACCAAGAAAAACTAAACGAGAAATGTAAAAAGAGTTCTGGATACCAGAATCCAAGGCCAGACATTTCCGCAGAACAGAGCAGGATGTGACAGGTATATATTTTGGATTCATTGCTCGTACTGTACCACTTCAGAAATGAGACAGCTGGGATCAAACTCAGGATGACAGGACAGGACTCCGAATTTAGGACTACCCCACCGGAACAGGGACTATTGGAGGGTTGAATTTACACAAACTGGAGATAGGGCAGGCTGCCGAAGAGGAACAAAAATGTATTATACCAGCATCCTTTGTTTGCTAGTTCTGTCACTGTGTAGCCATTTGTGATACATTTATACAAACTACACATTACCTTCAGTTTTATTGCTGTGGAGCTCTGTGATACACTAATACACGCTGCACATTACTTTCAGTTTTATTGCTGTGGAGCTCTGTGATACACTCATACACACTGCACGTTACTTTCAGTTTTATTGCCGTGGAGCTCTGTGATAAACTTATACACACTGCACATTACTTTCAGTTTTATTGCCGTGGAGCTCTGTGATAAACTTATACACACTGCACCGTACTTTCAGTTTCATTGCTGTGGAGCTATGTGATACACTAATACATGCTGCACAGTACTTTCAGTTTCATTGCTGTGGAGCTCTGGGATACACTAATACATGCTGCACAGTACTTTCAGTTTTATTGCTGTGGAGCTCTGGGATACACTAATACATGCTGCACAGTACTTTCAGTTTTATTGCTGTGGAGCTCTGCTGTGGAGCTCTTTTGCCCATTCTGTGAGCCCCTGGAAACTGTTACTTTCCATATTCTGTCCTTTTCCTCCACATAGTTCAGAATATGTAATACATTAAACCCTCTCCTTCTGAACAATAAAAAAAGAATGGAAAATGGATTTGGTCAACCCATGCATGAAGCCACATCTTTAGTATTAACTTTGAAAAACACTGGAACTAATGGATTTATCATAAAGTCAAGTTAGAGAATCACAAGTCAAGGAAAATAAATACTGGGAATTGTATCCCACAGACAGCGTGTTCCAGATCTGAGATCCCCCCGTTCTGATCACCGTCACTGTGTCACAGCGTTCTTCTCAGCGTACTAATGAGGGAGCCACGAGGCAGAGCAGTAGATTAAATAAATCCACTTAACGAGGCAGTCTTGTGACAGCGCACAGTGAAGAGCTATGATAAATGATATTACCCAATGCTTATACATTGTGTAAATATTCACAATATACAAAGCCGGCTCAGACAACAAACTCGTAATCCAGACTGGATTATATTGTCAAGGAGCCTTGGTAAAGGTAAAAACATATATAAACAAATCATTCATACAGAGAGGAAAAGAATCTATAACTGAGGCTTTAATGCTGGCTTTCCACGAGTCCGCAAAAACCTATCTATACATAATTTTTTTTCTTCATTATTAAAAACAACATTTTATATGTATACTACACACATTCTTCATTTCTATATTTGCAGGCCTGTGTATGTGAGCATGTGCGTAACAATGTCTATATATAGTCTGATTCCCTGTGCAGATTGATCACAAGTCTGAAAAATTAAAGGGGTTTCCATGGAGACCACTGCACATACATATGATACCCTGATAGAGCATCTGGTTGCCATGGAAACTACATGTGATGCTGAGAGCATGAGAGGGGGCAGTGGGTGAGGTATGAAAATGACATTGACAGTCTAACAATGATTTGTCCTTGTGGGCCCTAGTATAAAGACATTGTAAAGTATTGCTGGTGAATATCGGCAGAAATGGTCATTCAAATAGGATTTCAACGATTTTAAAGAAAATGTTCTTTCAGGGCATTCAGCTACACATGATAAAATTTTATGTGGAATATTTATTTGCTTAAATGAATGTTATTTGCCCATTTCTGTACATCTCTACTCGATTACTGGCACATGGGATGTACACCCTCCTGGAATAACTGCATTAAATGTAACTCCAGAAGGACATACCAGCCACCTCTCAAACATTTTCTGTCTTCATCCATAATTTTATTATTAATTGTATTATTAGTATTTATGTGTATTTATCAGGGTAAAACTGGCACTATTTAACGTCAAGGTGTTACTGGGAGACATACTCTTGGTTTCCTATCTATGACAATTGTTTATTCCTTATTTTGAAATATGCTCAGAAAATTCCCCAGATTTACCTTGGTAATTAAGAACAAAATGCTGATATAACATATATTCTATATAGTATGCATGGACTGGCCATGGGCATAGGTTAATTTCTATCCCAATGAAGCTCTAGTTTTTAAAAGACACGCACCCCAACTCCTTCTTTACCCCTAATACACTGATAGAGAAACATGTGAAACATCATTTTAGTTCAAGTGTCTATATGAACCCATTTTTCAAAACATTCTTTTATATAGAATGTACCGAATATGGGTAATAATATTTTTACCCTTGTAATATCATGGTAAATATACACATAAATGAATAGAGGCCATCCATTCTCCATAGGAATACACACTTGGCATACACCTAAGTAGGTATCTCACTGCTCTAGAGCAAAAGCAGAAGAAAATAGAGCCACAGGTATAGTTATAGAAAGTCCCTCTCTCCCTTAAAAACTGGCTAGACAGAAAGGGTAAAGGTAAAAAGAAAAAAAAAAAGTTGAAAGAAGTTGAAAGAAGTTGTTTAGTGAAAAGCATGCAATATGTTGCACAGTGCTATAAAGGTGAAAGTTAAACTCCCGACACGCATTTCGGTGCAGAATCACATGCACCTTCGAGAGGGACTTTCTATAACTATACCTGTTGCTCTATTAGTGCTTAATAAATATATATATGGTAGCAAGTGTTGGCCTCCAATACAATAAAACCTGTTTATCTATCTACCATTAAATGTCGCTGGGTATATGTGCTGTCTAGACAGAGTATTTGTTAGGAGTAAGCTCACATATTTTGCCCCTTTAATTGTTTGTGTTTTTGTTATTTAATTTATGGAGTGATTTATGATACTCACTTTGGAAGTTTATTTTTTTAATTACTGACCATTTTTTTTCTTTGGGAAGTACACATTCTTTTGATTGAGATTTTCAGGTAAAGGTTATGCCCTGGACCTTACCTGAGAGGTCAAACTGGTGATTTGGCCTGTTATCACTACAGACCAAATTTAATTTATTTTCTTTCTCTATGAAAAATGTAAGCCTAAAAAAAAAGAAATCACTTTAAATTTCCAAGAAAAACCCGTCACACCTCCACCAATAAACTTTCATTATCAGAAGGTGAACTGGACACCCCTCCTGGCACTGAACAGGTTAATTTGATATAGCAGACATGTAATATTTTGGGTATCCACAGCTGCAGTAAAGCCTTATATGGGACAGGGCACACTTGTTAGTCTCACATGAACCACTGTATGTATACGCATAGTAATTTGCTTTTTCCTGTCCATGTTTGGTCCCTGGGGTCAGATCGGGACAAGTGTTTTGGCAATCTGTAATTTGGGTGGCTGTGTTCAGATTACACATAATATGATATTGATGTAGGGAGGGTAAGGAAGTAAGCAAGCCAAAGAGGAGAGAAATAAAAAGGTTAAGTACAGAAAGAATAGAAAATCAAGGGAAAGTGCAAGCCCTTAAATAAATTCTACCTTTTTATATAATTCTTTATCTAAGTTCCACAAGCAAAATGTAGTACAAAGGTTCCGAGCATGAGTTACAAGGGCATTAGAAATACACAGAGAAATAGTACAGCCCAAATAATGTGCATTGTGCAACCAATTGATCCACACACAATGGGTGTTTAACATATAATATTGCCGTTTAAGATCTTTAACAACAACTGTTCATATTGGCACCATCATAGGTTAATAAAGAACATAAATAAAAGGTAAGTTGAAGGAATTTGCTATCCAACTCTTGCCGTTGATAGAGGATTATCTTTGTGATGGTAAGCCGTGTGATCTAGTCTCAACACTGATAGATCTAGTGTAATTCCTAATTGGGGCCAACCCAAACTAATTGGTGTATTTTTAACTTTGATTGGACCTCCACGCGGCTTCTGTGACATCAGACGAGGGAGCCTGGCCCGGTGCTGGGTTCAAGGTAGGTAAACCCTTATTTATAACCTTAATTTAGTATTTGGGGGGAGGGGCTAAATAATAATACCCAATAGGATATTATTCATAAAAAAAAAAAACTATGGTCACTACCCTTCCTAGTGGCCATTTTGTTTCCAGTGCACCATGCCACTACAGTAAAAAAAATTGTAAATTGTGTCTCCTCTAAGCATCCTGACCAGCAGTGGGCAACCGACTGGTAAAAAGAATGGGGACCCAATTCTGGGTACTTACCCAGTGTAAAGAACAACAGGCCTTGATTCGTGAAAGCAGAGTATTGGATATTGAAAACAAAAGGATCATTTACATTTTTGGGGAATTAGGTTACGGGGTGGGCAGGTGGTTAAATATCACTCACAAGAGCAGGACAGCCAGGACAGCTTCTTTATAATCACAATACGCAGTATGAGGGACATCATGTATCATCACCTGGTCCAGCATATTACTAGTACACCAACCTTTTTATACCAACCTTTTTACATTACTATAGAAGATCATTGAAACCTATATTCTATATATATATATGTGTGCACATTCATGCGGATTTCTGTACACCATATGCAGGGGGTGATCTGCAGGAGAAACGACTGAAAAAAACCTGTCAATGGTAAAATCATCAGGAGTTTTGTCGTTCAAAAATACCTATACCTCTCCTCCCCCGCCAATGGAAGAACTCCGCGATGAAGGCATAATATGCCACCAGTGTTGCAGATGCGCATCTAGTGGCTGTCCAGTGGCTGAAACTGCTATGTTTACATGTGAAGGGTTAAAACCTGAGGGACCTGGCACCCAGACCACTTCATGGAGCTGAAGTGGTCTGGGTGACTATAGTGTCCCTTTAAGAGAATTTCCAAATTAAGGCCAGAGCAGCGGAAATGACTGTACAGAATGTCTATTTTATTCTTAAATGTAGATGCCCTGACAATGTGAAATTTGCTTTGAATTCTCACGTTAGTGAATAACCCTGTTTGTGTTTGTATATAACTCTATGATCTGTTGCAGTTCATCCAGTGGAGGCCTTAGAGCCTTGGGGCAGATTATATAAAATGATTGCATAAATGCTGGCTGCGCTAGTTACTGGGTGTGCTTGTTTGTCTGTGAGTTTATTTCTTTACTGTGTATGTCTTTTGTTTCTCAGCGTGAGTACATATCGATTTCACCTCTTTTCCCAATGAATAAACTCTATCATTAGGCAGATGGCATGCCATTGTGTAAGGATAAACCAAGATTTATTAACTAAACAGTGAAAGTTGGTGAATTAAAAACTAGCCAGTATAAACATTTATTAGGTATTTATATACTTTATTTGCAGGCTAGCTCAGAATCATGGGAGTGGAAGTCTATATCATCTGGATTACTGGGGTTTTCCTGACACTATAGTGGTCCTTTAAGTGTAGACACATTTGCTGATTCATGCACAGACTGACAATATTTCAGTGATGCAGCATGAAATCGTTACAGAATAGTAACCTATTTATCTGTGTTACTAAAACAATGGAAGTGCTATAGTCATCTTGTATCTACAAAAATACTTTTATTGTATGAATGAATCAGCAAAATAGTTGTAACTGTTACTGCACCAGTGATTGGATATTCAGCAAAGGAAATGTGGGGGGAAGATTCAGAGAATAGTCCAAAAGTTGGTAATTATTTGCCTTGGCAGTTATTTGGTGTCTGTTAAACATATTCACCAAAGATGCCTAAATTGTGCCCGAATCATAGACATTGAGACATTGCAGATCTAAGTCTGCCTTCAGTGGCTGTCTACCAGACTTCCTCTGCATGGGGACATCCAGCTTCAGATTTTTCCAGATAGGAAAGCATTGATTCAGTTCTTTCCTATGGGGAAGTCTAATAGGAGCACGGCATTTGCTGGGCATGTGCATTAGTGACCACTCGTCGCGGGACAAAAAAACAGAAAACACAATGAAACAATAAAACAATAAGAAAATCTTTACAAAAATAAGAGTCGAATGGAGGAAAAAAACTGTCTTTCTTTTCTTCCTAGTGTTTTATTCAGATTATATTTATTGATTAAGAGTGAGCAGGGCCGCCACCAGGAATTTTGGGGCCCCTAACTCAGCTCAGGGTCTGGGGCCCGCCTCCAAATACCGTCCACAGGAATACACACACAGACAAAAACACACACACTGATACAAAAGGACACAGATACACACACAGATACATACTAACAGACACACATACTGAAACAGACACACACGCATACATACTGACACACACATACTGAGACAGACACACAGGCATACATAGTGACAGACAGACACATACTAACATACATACAGACACACATGCATGAGGACAGAAAGACACATACATACAAACACACATTCATACCTGCAGACATAGACATCCATACACACATACATTCATAATGGCATACACACATACATACATTCAGACTGACATACATGCATATATACAGACATACTGACAGACATACATACAGACAACCATACACACATACACACAGACATACATTCATAATGATATGCAGACATACATTCATATTGACATACAGACATAAATATATACATAGACATACAGACAGACATACATACATACATAGACATACATACAGACATACATACATAGACATACATGCATGCATACAGACATACATACAGACATACATGCATATGATACAGACATACATAGACAGACATACATACATAGACATACATGAATGCATACAGACATACATAGACATACACACAGACATACATACATACAGACATAGATATACATACATAGACATACATGCATGCATACATACATACAGACATACATGCATATGATACAGACATACATAGACAGACAGACATACATACATAGACATACATGAATGCATACAGACATACATAGACATACACACAGACATACATACATACATACAGACATAGATATACATACATAGACATACATACATACATACAGACATAGATATACATACATACAGACATTCACATACATACAGACAGAAAGACATACATACATAGACAGACATACATACATACATCGAAATACACATACACACACACACAGCTCATTTTCCAGCCACCCTCCTGTTTCTTTTCTTTTCTTTGCAGGAAGGTGGCTGGGGCTGATGGGACTGGGAGTCAGCACGGCTCTCCCTCACTGCCACGCACGCGCTCCTCCTGTGCGGAGTGAGCTGGGAGGAAGTGACCACTTCCTCCCAGCAGCACGTGCTGCGGCTGCTTTTTTTTTTTTCTTTGAAAGGGGCCCGGTCGCGCTATTACATGGCCACAGTGCTGACCGGGCCACTGAAGATATAGGGCCCATCGGGTGGTCCTAAGTGCATGGGCCACCCGATAGGTCCCATCAGCGTGCAGGCCCCGGTGCAACTGTACTGGCGGCAGTTCCGCCACTACACGTGGGGCCCGGGCATTACAATCCATTGGATGCACATATATCTAATGAGAGAAACATCAGTTGGGGATTTAACTATATATCCCCAAATCCCTACCAGAAAAAAGTTTATCTAATTATTTTTTTTAAATAGATCAGACCCTGTGAAATGGCCCAGAATTGGAGGCTCCTACTTGGTGGATTATTAGAAGGATCTTTCTATTCTTTTGCAGATTTTTAATGCAATTTCTGTTAAGTGCGTAGATAAAATGCCAGTCAATTTCATATGCCAGTACTAAGGTTAGTCAACAATGTGTTTCACAGACTGAGTGAGATGTGACCTATCACTGGAAACTTCCAGGCTGGCTGAAACCCCCAAATTTCTTCAAGCTTACACATTTTATGTCTTGTAGTGCTGGCTGCTGAAAGATTTTCCTCCTGATACGAACCATTTTAATTAACTCCACTTTTAGGGATATATCTATTAAACAATGAACAGAACTACTAAGCGTTCAATCTAGAAGACAGTCTACATTACTATAATAAAATCAGGAAGAAAGGAAAAATACAGAAAGAATCTTTCTCTGCTGAAAGCCATTTCTTTCAAAACACCGTTCCCAGCAAACCAGAGCTGGCGTGGATATATCCTACATGTTGAGCAACAACTGGCAGCGATGTTCCCGTTTCCCCACTACATTAATATGTTAACAAATTCTACAACGTCAGGAAAAGCCAGGATTTAAAGGAACACTATAGTCACCTAAATTACTAAATAAAGCAGTTTTAGTGTATAGATCATTCCCCTGCAATTTCACTGCTCAATTCACTGTCATTTAGGAGTTAAATCACTTTGTTTCTGTTTATGCAGCCCTAGCCACACCTCCCCTGGCTATGATTGACAGCCTGCATGAAAAAAAAAACTGGTTTCACTTTCAAACAGATGTAATTTACCTTAAATAATTGTATCTCAATCTCTAAATTGAACTTTAATCACATACAGGAGGCTCTTGCAGGGTCTAGCAAGCTATTAACATAGCAGGGGATAAGAAAATCTTAATTAAACAGAACTTGCAATAAAGAAAGCCTAAATAGGGCTCTCTTTACAGGAAGTGTTTATGGAAGGCTGTGCAAGTCACATGCAGGGAGGTGTGACTAGGGTTCATAAACAAAGGGATTTAACTCCTAAATGGTAGAGGATTGAACAGTGAGGCTGCAGGGGCATGTTCTATACACCAAAACTGCTTCATTAAGCTAAAGTTGTTCAGGTGACTATAGTGTCTCTATCACTGCAATTGCTGTTTAATTAATTATTTATTTTAATTTTCTTACTATTATCCATAGGGAAATAATAAATGTGTAAAACATATGGATCTGTAGATTTCATTAAGTACTTTTTATTTTGCCTTTCCTGTTTTTTTTTTTATTTTTTATTGGGGGAGACGTCTTTGGTGTGATCACTGCTTCTCTCCAAAGAAACGTGCAGGCAATCAAGAGCAGCTGCATTTTCACTAATCCTGGCATGATGTGCAAAACCCAGGAATCAAAAATAGTAGTTTAACCCCTTAAGGACACATGACACGTGTGTCATGAGTCCCTTTTATTCCAGAAGTTTGGTCCTTAAGGGGTTAATAATAATAATCAGTTTAATCCATTTATTGCGTGTTATCTACGATACGATAAGCAATGCTTCTGAACAAATCTGAAATAAAAATGACCGTCCCCACGCAGAAAACGTATCCCAGGGAATTAACTAAAACATAAATAAAATAAATGTAGTTATTTGTACACATTACAAAATAGTACGCAGAGGCTAAAGTAGTGGCAATGCGTTATTTTAAATAAAAATAAAACATTATCGCAGTTTTCCATCACTCTAAAAAGGTGAGTACTAATGGAAAAGCAAATATGGAACAGTTGAAACGCTGCTTCCACGCTATAATAAAGGAACATTTTATTGCATATTTAGTTACTATTCCATAATATGTCAGGGCTGCTGGCAGAGGTGAGCTGGCTGGTTGCCCGGAGGTCCTTGGAGCCAGGATTTTAATATATTTTTTGCCTGTTATTACTTGCTGCTGTTGTGACGCTGCAATGCTCTCCTTATAGAAAGACCCATGAAGGTTAAACTCATAACATGCGAAGCTGATATCCATAGCTTGTCTTTCCTGTCAGCTTTGTATATTTACCAGCATTACCACCTCTCTTAGTTGCTGCTATACACACTTACTTAATGGAAAGAGAGAGTGTGCAGCAGTTATTTTGTAAAGGAAAAAGCCTGGTGCTCATGTAATCTTATATTAACAGGATGTTATGTTGAATCGGTCAGACACGGCTTCAGTGAAGCATACGTGTTACATAGGCAGGGCCGGATTTACATCCTAGGTGCCTGTATGGGCACAATTACCAGCCCTTACTGCATGGCCAAATTATCAGTCAAATTACACTCTTCCTTAACCATACCAATTCATATCAGCCATAGGCAGCTATTATAGCATTCAGTAGACACTCTCAGCCAATCCCTGCAAACACTTCCTCATTAGCCCAAACAGTAAAAAAGGGCCGGACTCCATTAAAAAATGGTTTAACGCGTAATGGAGAGGTGGTGATAGGGGACTCCGGGAACTATAACCCATTTTAAAGAGATGAAGCAGTTACTGAAGATAGAGTGTCCCTTTAAAGTTAAATAATATCCTCCTTGTCTGTTGTAATCAATGTCTGCATCCCCCAGGAAGTGTTTGCTCAATGCATGAAATCAATTGCTGACTTGAATGTAGGTAACAAGAGATTTTAGATATCTCAGGAAAGCCTTAGAGAGAGAAAACATGTGTCGTGGATGCTTATCGACAGGAGAGACAGTGTTTGCTCTCACAAAACATGATGTATTCGACAGTCTAATCAACACGTTATATAAAATCTCCTGCATGCCCTAAGGCAGGACTGACACATTTTTTGTGATATTCATCAGATGATATTTGGATGCTTAAACACAAGTTTAATGATTCATTCAAGTGTTAACTCCTCAGTTTCTGCACATTGTTGTCTCCCCCCTCTTCCTTATTATTATTATTTTATTATTTATATAGCGCCATCAGATTCCTTAGTGCTGGACATTATTTGGTATTTGGTTTACCATTTACGTTCCTTTTAGAATTTCTACTGTTCTCGGTTTGACGATTCCCAGTTATTTCACTGTAAATGGGAGCCCTCTGATTGTTGGATGGTGGATTATGTCTGTGTGTCTTCTAAAGCCTCTTCTGCCAGTAATGGGTGTGCCAGCAAGTCAGAACAATGCCTTACAATCAGGATTGGCCAGGTTCCTCTGGGCTTCACAACCCCTTTTAAGGAATTGATACCTTACGCATAGAAAAACGACAAAGAATTACATGCGACATCTATTGGCAGGATTAACTTTTCTGGAGGTCTGCTGGTACAGATCTGTCTCAGGTCTGAATAGCAACATGAACTGAAAAATTGAAAAGGAGAACTCAAATAAATAGCAAGAAGTCATGAAATTCCAAAAGTTGTTGTCTACAAATGTTATACTGCATTATGGGAGTCATAATATGTGGCTTCTGGAATGTCCCCGATAGCTGGAACGAGGAGAATTTTAAAAAAAAAAAATTTTTTTTAAACCGAGGATTCTCACAAAACAATTAATGTGAAGTAAAAGTATGTGTTTGGCTGGTGGGGAATAATAAAATGTAATCTTTTTAAAATTACGCTCCTTAATCCGCAGCCACCTCGAGATCGCATTTGATAATCAGGTTTGACTCGATGGTTTGTATTACACTGTGGCAAACTGTTTTTAATCTTTTGTGATTCTGTGTCTCATTTGTGTCTAAAGCTGTCTGTAGTATGCAGCCTTTTTATAATCTATTTGGAAAAATATTATGCAATGTGATTGAGAATTCGGGATCAGAGTTTGAACACATAACGCTATAGTTAACCATGAAAAACAGAAAAAACAACTACTTTTAGTAGTGTGGTTTAGGTAAGATATGGTTAGAAATAGAAACAGGTGTAATAATATATTTCTGCTGTTCTAGCATTTATTTACTAGTTATGCTAAGTAACAATACAAACTCCATTTTGCTAACAAGAACCTCAATGCCATGGCCATATATGGGCCTGTCACGTATGCTATGCTGAATCAAAATATGTGTCAGTAGTCCAATGACAATAGTTAAAATAACTCCATGTTCTAGTCTTGTTCTACCTGGGTTAGTTAATTTTTATATCTACATTGTTACGTAAATCAAGTGATTTTTTTAATATCTAAGACCATCCTTTATGCGGACAATTAAAGGACCACTCTAGGCACCCAGACCACTTCAGCTTAATGAAGTTGTCTGGGTGCCTGGTCCTTCTAGGGTTAACCCATTTTTTCATAAACATAGCAGTTTCAGAGAAACTGCTATGTTTGTGAATGGGTTAAGCCTTCCCCTATTTCCTCTAGCAGCTGTCTCACTGACAGCCGCTAGAGGCGCTTGCGTGCTTCTCACTGTGATTTTCACAGTGAGAGACACGCCAGCGTCCATAGGAAAGCATTATGAATGCTTTCCTATGTGACCGGCTGAATGCGTGCGCAGCTCTTGCCGCGCGTGCGCATTCAGCCGACGGGGAGGAGAAGAGGAGGATCGGACGAGGAGAGCTCTCCGCCCAGCGCTGGAAAAAGGTAAGTTTTAACCACTTACCCCTTTCCAGAGCCGGGCGGGAGGGGGTCCCTGAGGGTGGGGGCACCCTCAGGGCACTATAGTGCCAGGAAAACGAGTATGTTTTCCTGGCACTATAGTGGTCCTTTAATTTTATTCTCCCCTTGGAACAAACCTATTGTGATTGGGTTCATACCACACAAGCAAAGAGGCAACTCAAAATTAGAGAATATCCCTAATTATATCCTACTAGTTTCCCAAAACCTGGCAAAGGTATACTTGTGCTGACCTCCCAACTGTCCCAAGTTGGGCGAGAAATTCTCGATTTTCCAAAGTCCAACTTTTGTTTCTTGGTGTTCTGCATCTGAAGACACCAGTGAGAGGTTGTTAGACATGCTTGAGCGGTGCAGGGAGAACTAGGACCATGCAGAGAGGGCTTCAGCAGCGCTAGAAGGGCAAAGTCTTTGCACCATAACTAGTTCAGCAGAATTAGGCAGCTATGGTGCTTAAAGGAACACTAACAGTACAAACTTGTATTCCTAAGACCTTTGTGTCCCTGTCAAAATTTACACAGATCCAGTGGCGTACCTACCACGGTCACAGCTGCGACTGGGCCCTTCACTGCAGGGGGCCCGGCTGCAGCCACGACCCCTGCGACTGTGGGCCGCCTAGATGCTGCCCCCACTGTGTTCCCTCTGTCATAGGGGGGCCCAAGAGGTGGCCTGTTGGCCACCTAATGGACCCCCCCCCCCATCAGGTGGCAGAGTTCCTGTCAGAGGCCGCGAGGGAGCTGTGTTCTCTCTGCTCTGCTCCCTCGCCGTTTGCTAATCCCAGGAGCCGGAATATGACATCATATTCGGCTCGCGGCATTTGTAGACAGCCCACGAGTGAGCAGAGCAGAGAGAACACAGTTCCCTTGCCACGTCTGACAGGAACTCTGCCGCCCGCCTAAATGAAGTCCCACTGGACCCCAGGGACAGATCCACGCCAGCTCTCCAGGTAGGGAGGTTCGGTGGACATTTAATATTAATAATTTGTGTGTCTGTAAGTGTATGTGTGTGTCTGAATGTGTGTGTGTGTAAGTGTATGTGTGTGTCTGAATGTGTGTGTGTGTAAGTGTATGTGTGTGTCTGAATGTGTGTGTGTGTGTGTAAGTGTATGTGTGTGTATGTAAATGTGTGTCTGTATGTGTCTGTAAGTGTATGTGTGTGTCTGAATGTGTATGTAAGTGTATGTGTGTCTGAATGTGTCTGTGTGTGTGTGTTTGTCTGTGAGTGTGTGTGTAAGTGTGTGTCTGTGAGTGTGTGTGTCTGAGTGTTTGTATATGAGTGTATGTGTGTCTCTACGTATGTCTGTAAGTCTCGGTCTCTGTGTGTATGTATGTGTCTGTATTTGTACCTGTGTGTGTGTCTGTCTGTGTATGTGTGTGTGTGTGTGTCTGTCTGTATGTGTGTGTGTCTGTCTGTTTGTGTATGTGTGTGTCTGTATGTGTGTGTGTCTGTGGGGTAGGAGGTAGATGTATGTGGAAGGGTGGTTTCTAGTTACCCCTCTGCACAGGTCCCACATCCTGTCTGATATTATTTTAGTTTATAAAATAATAATACTAATCAGTTTAGTGAGACATGTCATGGTTACAGTTAGAGGGATCCCAGCCTTGGTGACTGTGGGGTCCTTTAAGGAAAGACTTTTTAATGTTCTATTTCCCTTGGTGGCCATGGATACTAGGCAGAGCTTCACGTCATCAGTTCCGTGGAACGATTGCATCACTTGCATCCGGCAAGCTGGCCAATCAGCGGCCGATCAGCTGCCGGCTCCTCCCCTCCTTGATTCCATGTGTAGGTTCGTTAGTAAGCCCCGCCCCGCCGGGTTTGGAGTGGCTGTCCGCGCGGAGATGCTGTCAGTGTGAGTGTGTGGCACGCGGCGGGCAGGACGCAGTTCTCTCTCTCGCTGTCTCAGAGCCTGGAATCCCGGCCGTGACGTCATCACTGCGAGACCCCCTGCCGTGACCTCATCGCCCGGTGCCCGCAGCTCCACGTGTCTGCCTGGGAGCGAGGATGAAGGAGTGTAACGGAGCCGCCTCTTCCCCCGGGGATCCCCCCGTGCCGCCAGCTCTGTACCGGCCCAAGGAGGAGCCCACACCGGGCTGCCGGCCCCGCCTGGCCCGCTTCCTGCGCGGGAACATGCTGGTACTGCTCACCATCCTGGGGGTCCTGCTGGGCGCCGGGCTGGGCATGGGGGTGCGGCCGCTCGCCCTCTCCAAGGCTCAGATCGCCTCGTTCTCCTTCCCCGGGGAGCTGCTGATCCGCCTGCTGAAGATGATCATCCTGCCGCTGGTGGTGTGCAGCCTGGTGTCCGGGGCAGCCTCCCTGCAGCCCTCTGCCCTGGGCAAGCTCGGCGGCTGGGCTATGCTCTTCTTCCTCGTCACCACCCTGCTGGCCTCGGGGCTGGGGGTGTGCCTGGCACTGCTCATCAAACCCGGGGTGGGGGCCCAGGTCAGCACTGGAGACGGGGATGGCATCCCTGAGGCCAAGGAGGTGGTGGATTCCTTCCTGGACCTAATTCGGTAAGTGGCTGTCTGTGTGGCTACTGTCATGGCTAGCTTACAGGGACAATCTGAGTGCTGACAGTGTGTCTGCCGGCATGGCTAACTTACAGCCACTATGGGCTATGACATGCTCGGAGTGCTGACAGTGTGTCTGCCGGCATGGCTAATTTACAGCCACTATGGGCTATGACATGCTCGAAGTGCTGACAGTGTGTCTGCTGGCATGGCTAACTTACAGCCATTATGGGCTATGACATGCTCTGAGTGCTGACAGTGTGTCTGCCGGCATGGCTAACTTACAGCCATTATGGGCTATGACATGCTCTGAGTGCTGACAGTGTGTCTGCCGGCATGGCTAACTACCAGCTGTTGTGTACAATCATCACACTGTCAGCACTGTGGATTATATAGAATGGTTTACTGATAGTATATATCTGTTGGTGGTTGACTGTCTTTGGACACTCTTGCCCTTGTAGACTACTATTGGCTAATGCTCTGATCACTGTAACAAGTTCACACCTGTTACTGTGTCAACCTCCCCACGATCTCTATAATATGGAGTTTATGGATCGAGACATGACCTCTATAAAATGTGCAATATTGGAGAAACAGATCAGTCTTGATCCCCTTCATTACCAGGGATTTTATTCATATCCCAATTTGACATCGTTTGTAATCTAGTGAGGTGTCAAAGCTGTGGAAATAGTTCAGTTGCAGAATTTTTTTTCAGATTGTTAGAACTCAAATTTAAGTGAATAAATCCAATGCTTTGTTATAAAGACTAGCACTAACTGAGGCACACATCTTCCCAGTGTAGCCACTGTTAAAATATTGAGAGAGATATATATATATATATATTACAGTCTTGTATGTGTGTGTGTGTATATAGAGCATTGTTAAAATATATTGCTTGGTTGCTATCTTATAACCCTAAAATGAGTCTTAATTTACTGGTTTATCCCAGGAGTATGTATGTGTTGCGTATGGCCATTCTTGTGGGTCATAATTCTGTTTTTCTATTACTCTGTGTAATAAAATTTAAGCTGTTCCTCTACCAGATTGGGACAAAAATTTACATCGTGGTACAAAACTCTGTTCTAAGCATTCGAACAGCTCTTTATACCGGTGTTTCTATAAACACATGTCTATAGTTGGTTTCCACAGTGGTGATGTGTTCCTGTCTTAAGCTGATGCAATTTCAGATGCTAGTTGCGTGTCCCACGTGTTATCACAAAGAGAACGTCCCCTAACCATTGACGTTAATACTGTCATTGTCTGTTTGGGAGACACGTGGTGACAGTGTAAAATAGCTCCTCTTGTCGGTAGGATCTCCTTAGATCTTTTCTGTAATGATGCAAATAGGCTTTATTATGAGTTATTTTCAGGGAAATTGAACAAATAGTACCCATAACTGTGTTTTTAGCAGTGATTATATGGTCCTGCTAGTCAAATATCTATGAAATGTGCGTTGTTTTTTTTCATGGGTCCCTCAACCGAATTTGCAATTTAGGCTAAAATAAAGAACTTGCCAAATTCCTTTATTTATGACCACCTTTTTTGTTTTTTCCTTGCCGCCTTTGCCAACCATTTTATACTCTGATCAGATCACATTTCATGTTTACACAAATTGGTGCAAACATTCTAAAAATACCTCGGGTAAGGTGACCCTTGGAGAGAGTTTGAAATGACCTTGGATAAAGAGAAGTTGGGCGTTTTAGGACTTGAATCCAATGTTGCTGCACTACGTGCATGATGCACAGCTCTATTATTTATATAGCCGCCAACAAATTCCGCAGCGCTGTACAATATTAAATCCAAAACAGCTTTTTAAGTCCTTGCGGCAACAGATAAGGAGGTTTAACCCCCTAAAGGACCAATGATGTTAAATGCCATCATCACAATCCGTTGCCTTCATGCAACATCCAGTTTATTCGGCTTTTATCAATATACACAGTTATGCCATAGCTAACTGAGTAATCAATTTCGTTATAATACTGGATTGTAAAAGAGAAGGTTGATGGGATGGAATTGTTAGAATTCTATTATTAGTGCTATATGGGTTATTGCTCTTTATGATAGAAGCTGGCTGTTGGCACATGTGCTGTGATACATTGTGTTCTTTGTGCTTCATGGGGAAAACCTAATCCGAAACAGCTGGAGAGTCAAAGGTTGGCAATCCCAGTTCTGTTTATAAATGTATTCACATTTCTCTCCGAAGCGATGTAACCCAATTATATGGTGTTTTAATTGCCTGTCTTCAGTCTCCATATTTGGACATCTCCTCGGTTTAGAACAGGAGTTCCCAGATGTTTTAAAACTACAACTTACAGGATGCTTTGAGCATTCTAAAGGCATGCAAAGCATCATGGGAGCTGTAGTTCTACAACATCCGGGGATCAACCTTTTGGGCACCCCTGATTTAGAACATATAACTCATTCAGTTTTTTTTTTCAGGAACATCTTTCCTTCAAACTTGGTTTCTGCAGCATTCCAATCGGTGAGAGAGAGCTTTCTGATCACATTCATACTTGCATGTGTCTATTCTGTCTCCATAACCTCCCTAATGAAATGTATATTTTGTGTCTCCAGTATTCCACCAGTTATAGACTTGAATTAAGAAATGCATCAGACCCAGCAGGAGGCTATAACATTACATCGGACAAGGTGAGGGCCACTATTGGCATGCACAGTCATAAAGCGTCTTGGGGGGGAGGGGGTTATGAGCCTTTATTTTTCTCGTCTCTTGCTCATGTGTTACGTTTTTATTTCTCAGGTTCCTTATGGGCAAGAGGTGGAGGGGATGAACATCCTGGGACTGGTAGTCTTTGCCATTGTTTTTGGAGTGGCGCTAAGAAAGTTGGGAGAAGAGGGCGAGATTCTTATTCGATTCTTCAACTCCTTCAATGAAGCTACTATGGTCCTTGTGACCTGGATTATGTGGTGAGTCTCTTTCTGAGTTGGTAGCAGGCAGAAAACCAAGGATCACACACGGTTTCAATTAAACTTGTGCACATATGCCTTTCATCTGGGCCTGATTAGTCTATAGATGACCAAATCGATTCATTTGGATTTCCTGATTAATTAACTTGTTTGTCTATGAATTGACAGATGATTTGTGCACCAGTCTTGTTTCAATACGTCTAATGTTAATTTTATACTTTAGAATCTATACTATTAAGAGAATTGTTTTTTTTCACTTGTGATGTGCATGGTATTTTTTAAAATTGTTTATATTCTTGTTTTGCTAATGTTCAGGATTTCTTCTTTTTATACATTGCATTAGAAATGCAAACCATAACAATCTTAAACCTTTTTATTTGACCTTCACATGGTACTGATATCATTCTGAATCGATTTAATTCTCCTGCTTGTACCAGGCACTCCCGACTGGTAATAAGTGTTCACTCACTTTAATGTTCGTTGAGACTAGTATCCATTAGCCAATATTTACTTACACCTTGCCAATGACATGTCCTGTGCTGGTCAGTCTATTAATAAACCTATTTTCTGTCTCTGAAGGTATGCCCCCGTGGGTATCATGTTCCTGGTCGCCGGTAAAATAGTGGAAATGGAAGACGTAATCCAGCTTTTCTCTAGTCTTGGGAAGTACATTTCCTGTTGCATTCTGGGACACTTCATTCATGGATTCATCGTCCTCCCACTAATTTACTTTGCCTTCACTCGGAAGAACCCTTACCGTTTCCTCTGGGGCATCTTTAGTGCTCTTGTCACTGCATTTGGGACATCATCAAGGTTTGTATCACATGATAGTACTGTTACAAAATATCCTACACTTCAATTCTTGAGAACATACACAGAAAATGTAAAGGAATGCTCGAAGTAGACGCTACAGGTCCCTGTATTGTTTAGATTGCTTGTTTGTTGGCACGGTTTCCTGGTTTAAGATCAAACCTTTTAGGAACAGTCTGATATAAACTGGGACTTTTCTCTGTGCTGAGACTTCCCCAATCTGTGTAATGAGCAATTAGCAATTCTACTTTATTCATTTACAATCCATGTGTTTCATTTGTGGAAATTTTAAACATTCAATGATTCTCCATGCTGGCTACGACTAGTTTAAAAAAAAAAAAAAAATTATATATATAAATTTTTTTAATTTTTTTTTTTTTTTTTTTGTTCTGTATGTGTCACAAGTAGTTTTATGCCCTATTGGATGTGTAGGGACCACTACCACTCCTTTCTGAAATGCAATGTCATCTCTTTCCGCATTTCAAAAAAGGTCACAGAGTAATGTGATACTCTTCACTTCTACTTTAACTGGTCATATGCTAAAACAAGAGTATGACTACCTTCAATGTAATGTGAGTAGTGTATACATGGAACCACCTGCAGACGTACTGGATATTGGTAGAGAAGAGTCAGACCTTAAAAGTGTAAGGGGTAGCTTGAGCTGCTGAGTTTTTACAGCTAGGAGAAATCTGGGCAGAATATACAAGTAACTCTGAGTTCGAGTGCCTATAGGTAGCGAAATTGAACTACCTGACTATGTCTTCTGTATCGGAAAGCTAGTAGTCTAAACCAGGTGTAGGCAACCTTTTGCACTCCAGATGTTGTGGACTATCTCCGCTGATGGGTTTCTAGTGTTATAACGGTGAGCATTATGGGGGATGTAGTCCACAATATCTAGAGTGCCGAAGATTGCCTACCCGTGAGCAAAACCATTGTGTGTTTGTTTTTGTCGTGGGAGGCAGGTAAATAACATGCGTTACATTAACTAGACAACTGACTTTTAAAAGGAAATTTAATATCAAAGGTGTCTTGTCTGCAATTTGTGTAGTTAGCAGGAGTTTATTTTGGGGTTGATCCTTGTTGCTTCTGGCAGCATACTGGCCTTGGGTAATTAATGCCACCGCCACAGGACCCTGATCAGCACATAGTGCCCAGTATCTATACATGTTTGTCATGATCCTCAATTATTAGGAATAACGCTTTGACAGTGGCCCCTGATATAAACCCTGAACTAAATCAAATGCCAAGAAATTTGTTGTAGTGAAAGTTACTGAACTCTAAACGTGTTCTTTATTTTCAGTTGCAGGGTTAAAGGGTGGAGTTGAAATATGTATTTTTTTTTTTTTTTTTTTGTGTGTGTGTATAGACTTTTCAAGCTAAACAAAACCTGTTTGGTGGTTTTATACCACACCTCTGTTCATGGGAACAGCTGTTGGGCTGGTAAACAAAATGCATATGTGCTTATGATATAGAATGTATCTCTAACCTGAGTGTGTAATTTGGGGGTAGGCTGATCTGACTACTCGCTCTCTTTCTTCCAGCTCTGCCACACTGCCACTGATGATAAAATGTGTGGAGGAACGGAATGGGGTATCTAAGCAAATCAGCAGATTTATCCTTCCAATAGGAGCAACGGTCAATATGGACGGAGCGGCTCTGTTTCAATGTGTGGCTGCAGTCTTCATCGCTCAGCTCAATAGCATTTCCCTCGACTTTGTCCAAATCATCACAATCCTGTGAGTAGGACTGATCAACGCTAGCTTCATACAATCTTCTTTTGTTAACTCCTGCAGACGTGCAGTGTCTTCCTGGAGCAAAGTAGTAACTAATGCAGAAATCTAACTTAAATTTTTGTTTCCTTAAAGGTTCTCCCCAATAGAAGATATTAATTGTTCCCAAAAACTTAGACTTTTGTAGAGTTAACTTGTTCTCCTACAATAGTTTATACAGTGGAATTCTATAGATCATACGTTACAGCTGTACATTGGGCTTGTCAAAGGGATGTCTAACAGATGTATAGCATGTATTTAGTGTGCAAGATTAGTGGTTATAGTTCTGGCATGTCTCTTATGATATATCATACATAGATTACACTTTATTACATACCGTGTCATTTGTACATTAATGGATGACCAATCCACCTTATAAACTGCTCATCCTTTTTATTTTTGCTCCAAAGTGTAAGTTGAGCCTCAAGCAACTGGCATTCTGTACAATGCCATGCCAACTTCTAAACCAGAAATACGTGCAATGGGGCTTATAGTTTCTAACAAGGAAGTGGCCAATTAAATTGACTAATTGGCCTTTATCTACGTCACGTGTGAAACCGGTATTGCGTCTTTTTATAGATTACCCATCACCTTCCTGTGTTCCGCTCCTCCGGGGCCCCCCCTAATGTTATGATTTTATTTTATTTCCTAGTGTTACCGCAACAGCCTCCAGTGTGGGGGCTGCTGGGATCCCAGCTGGCGGTGTTCTCACCCTTGCCATTATCCTAGAGGCCGTGGGACTTCCAACACATGATATCTCTCTTATCCTTGCTGTGGACTGGCTGGTGTAAGTAGAGCTCCACGTTTCCTCCTTCCTCTAACAATAATCAGTGTGGTTATGTAAAGCATCGTAGGGACAGCAGTCCATAGGCTTTGCCAGAGTAATGGTTTGAATTTAATTCCACTAGTTATAAATAAATAAATCCCAGTTATTTTAAATGTCAGTCTAATTTATTCCTCTGCATCTTGCTATATTTGGAAACCAAAACACCTTGTCCTAAATTTTATTTGGACCTGGTCACTGAGAATGTGCTGAGTAGCCAGACTCCTCCATGCTGTTTAGTTTGTGAGAAATGCACTTTGAAACTAAATATTGGGAGGACGTGTATCTAAGCAGCCGGGTCAAACCTGCTCTGGTTTCTTGTTTTATGGGAAAGAGCAGCTGCAGCCTCTGGCTGTCCCGAGAGCAAATGGCTCGCACTACGGGTGTTGGGTAAGAAAGAAAAGCAAGACACCAACCTTATGAGCAGCTGCTCTTTTATTAAAATTTTATTTATTTCTGAAAGAAGGGTTAATTTTCTTCAGAACTAAAACTGGTGCAAGTATATCCCTTCTCACTCTCTTCCTTTTCTCTACAGTGATCGCACATGCACAGTACTCAATGTGGAGGGTGACGCTTTTGGGGCAGGTCTCCTGCAAGTCTATAGCGACCGTACAGCCAAGAAGAACCCTGAAGATGTAGATCTTACTGGAGTAAAAGTGGATTCATCGGCAAAGACTCTTGAGGATGATCCACTCTTAGAGAAGGATGTTAAAGTGTTCATAGATGGAGCAAGGTCAGAAGAAGAAGAGTCTAAAATGTGATGAATCGATGAAATGCGTGATCATGTCTACAAAAGGACTTTTTTGTTTTTTTAAATATGTACATTTTATTTTTTACTTGGACCATAACTTATCTTCTAGATCAAGGACTTGACGGTACCTTCTCCACTTGGGTGCCCTTAATATTTATCCCATAATTATTGTAAATGGACACATTGATATTAATCTGCCTCCCTTTTAAGTCTTAGGTTTTATAAATGCTGCAGGGATCTGTCTCTGACGGACAGCCCCAGTGTGTGTGTGTGTGTGCTATGAGAGAATGTTGCTATGTATAGTGGTTCTGGGTTAGTTGTATGCGTGTAATTTTATTGTGTGATAATTATACAATTTTATCAAGGATCCTTGTAAATATTGGACCAAATGAAAGCGGCAGGCACACGCTGAGCTGTGTCCTCCTGTATACAGGCATCATGTAAGTCAATCATGATAAATACTGTTTCCCAACCCATCCCTGTAATGCTGTCCACATGCACCTGACCTCCGGGTTGTGCATTAAAGTCTGTTACAAACGCTCGAACACCCCAAGCACTTACACTGGCGTTGGTCAAAATGGATACAACCCTCCCGATGTTTTCCAGCCTTAAGTTGCAGCTCCTCGCTATAGCTGTATAACAGCTGAGGACGTTACCTTGTTTGGACACTCTAAATTAAACTGACTTTTTATAGACCGAGGTAAACACAGATTGGGCTGTGCCCAAGGCTGCAAGGTCAGGAGATAAAAGGATTGTGGAATGGAGAAAAGAACATAATAAAGAACGACCAAAAATGTTTGTGCTTGTCTTACTGGTTTGTGGGAGGCGGTGGTTTGCCCTGCATATGGGGTCATCGTATAAGAAAGAATGACAGTCACAATTTATGGAATAATTCAGCTCATGTGAATAAAGTAGGGTAACTGTTTCAGTAGGTATCACCTGGCTTTGAAAGACTGTCTGAAATTTTGTGCAAATAAATGCCACGAAAACCAGAATCGTTTTATGTGGACAATACTGATATCTAGGCTTTCATTTATAGGTTGGCTTGGGAGCACAATATCTGTTCCACCAGAAAATAAATATGCGAAGACTGCAATGCTTAAATTTCTTTCCTCGTTATCCATGTAACCGTGGACGATGAGCTAACTCTCAATGGATGGATAATAGATATGTGAAATTTGTACATAATCACATTGGTCTTTGAGTACGGTTAGTAGAGCCTAAGTTTTGTCTAATACAGATGAATTAAAGGTAGGCAGTCAATGTAATAGAGCAGCAGGAAATGCTAGCAGAATGCTTGGTTGTATAGGGAGAGGTATTAGCGGTAGAAAGAGGGAAGTGCTCATGCCATTGTACAGAACACTGGTGAGACCTCACTTGGAGTATTGTACGCAGTACTGGAGACCGTATCTCCCGAAGGATATTGATACTTTGGAGAAAGTTCAGAGAAGGGCTACTAAACTGGTTCATGGATTGCAGGATAAAACTTACAAGGAAAGGTTAAAGGATCTTCACAGGTATAGCTTGGAGGAAAGACGAGACAGGGGGGATATGATAGAAACATTTTAAATACATAAAGGGAATCAACACAGTAAAGGAGGAGACTATATTTAAAAGAAAAACTACCCCCAACAAGAGGACATTGCCTCTCTAATTTAAGACTAAGATTTAAAAATATCCGGAAGTGTTACTTTACTGAGAGGGTAGTGGATGCATGGAATACCCTTCCAGCTGATGTATTAGAGGTTAACAGAGTGTAGGAGTTCAAGCATGCATGGGATAGGCATAAGGCCAGGGACTAATGAGAGTATTTAGAAAATTGGGCAGACTAGATGGGCCAAATGGTTCTTATCTGTCACATTCTGTTTCCTTGCACCATAGACTACAATAAGCTATAGAAGTTATGGTGCTCAGTGTTATTTTACGGAAGGTTAAATTGTAGATGGTTGTATTAGTGCTTTGTGGAATTCTTGGTGAGATAGTTAGATATAACAGAAAAATATTTCTATTGTGCCAAGAATTTGTTTTGCACATTTAATTTTAAAATATCCACCGAAAATATAATAGGTTATTGTAGGCCTGTCTGGCTAACATTTGGCCTTAAAACTGGGGTGGAGACAGGATCTATTTTGCATAATTTTTCTGAGGGGAAAAAATATGTAAAATATTCAGGTTGAGGTTCTGTATTGAATTTGACATTCCATATGTCACACACCCAGTATTCTTTTAGTCATGCCTGTTGGTGTCGTCTGTCTTCCTCTTCCGTCAAAAGCACTCTTTCTGCAGGTTTCACTCCCTTGCACCCCCATGTGTCACTTTGCATCACTGAACTGGATCACTACTCTGACTGCTAAAATGTCCAATGACATCAGGTAATGGAATTTGAGGACACCCACCAGTTGCTTAGCAACACAAGCTCCAGTGCTTCATGTAACAATACTGTGTACATACAGCACTATATTGGCACTGTACACTGCTTCAGTATCTATCGAATAATGATTCCATTAGAACAAGCCTGATTATTTTAAAGATCCTTTTATTTAGATTATGGACATAATACTGGCATTTAGGACCACATTATAAAAATGGCAAAACACAATTCATAATTAATGGGTTAATATAATTACATCTTTGTTAACGCCTAATTAACTTTTTCAGTGAATGACTGTCTTTGTGCGTTTGACAAACTAGAACTGCCCAGTAGTTTTAGTAATTGACAAGCAGTGCAATCTACCCTCCTCCCTCTCCCCTAAGACCAATGCATTGGAGTACAATCCCTTTATTTTTTGCATTGGCATCTCTTCATAGCCTTAAAGGAGAGAATTACTTAACTTTGGAACATGATGATTTCAGTTATTTATATAGGCTTCCCTTACTGCACAGACATTTGACACTTTAACAGAACATTCTAAACATCAGCACGGCCTGCTGCAGTAGTTATTCTGCCAGGTGTTGCCCTATATTTTAGAATGGTCTGAGTCTGACTTGTCTCCCAGGCCCTTGCACTGGACCCAGTGTTTGGCAGGAGAAGCCGGTTTCCTAAAATAAAATCCAGCTGATGTAGGACTGTGTGCATTGGCTGAGAGCGATCATTTGACGCTCTTGGCCAATAAGCATGGTCCCACTTACTTCTATAGCGCTAACTGGAAGCAAGGTATGCAGGACCCAGGTAAGTTGTCAAACTACTAAAACACTCAATCACAATAACTACGGCAGCAGCCTCTAGTATTCATGGTGGCAGCAGCCCCAAAGATTTAATAAAGCTGCTTGTCTTGTTTATCAGGATAGCTGAAGGAGGCAGTCTAACTCGATCTGTAAATACACAACCAGTTTCCAGGATCTCACTTTCCAGGAGCCTCTGGGGGTGTATGGGGGAATGGGATCTAGAGAGACCAACCTGTTTCTTTCATTTCTTTGGAAGAAGGACAGTATTTGGATGCTTTTATTTATTTTTCCTAATATTTCCATAGACATTAAGTCCATTACATGTACAAGAATGTTCGTACTTAAAACCAGATTACAGGCAGCAGTTAAGGCCCCAAGAAGTTGGGTATGGAGCTTATTCACTAAGCAGTGATGTGCAAACATTTCTACAGAACAAAGCAATAAGAAGAGTGTTGAATGTTTGTCTAGTTTACCAGATGGAAAATTATCTGTTTATCAATTCTCCACAACTCGCTGCTCAGTGAGAGGAGGGAAAAAGAGTTTATAGATTTTTATATTCTCAAATACCTTAATTTGGGTAAAAGGGAACCTTTTGTGGATTGTAATTAAACTGGATTACATGTTGAAATACGAAACAATCTCGCATTAAATTGTAACCTGAAAACAGACGTGGCTCAATCACTTGGCCAATTCAGTGTGTCTCTAATGCAATTACAGAGGAAATCTTTCCATTTTTTATGACTATATTTACCAAAATGTTGAGACACTCTATGGTAGTTTTTTTCTTTTCTTTTTTTGTATTCATATAAATTCACCATTTAGGGGTTACCCCCCTTTTTGTTTCTACCCATATTCGTGCCTCATTCATATCTAGGCTCTCCTTTTTTCATTTTTAGTTACTTTCCACAGGCCTATTAACGCCTCAATGACCAATTATGGTCTATATTATAATCCATCTTTAAAAAAAAAAAAATATATATATATATATATATATATATTTCCAAATAAATTACATCTCACTCATTAAGCGACATCCTCACTTTATGTATGATGTTACTGATGCTACATAAGAACACAGCATCCTTAACCACTTAAGGACCGAACAACTGTCTATGCCGTCACACAGTTCAGGGCTTCAATATCCAGTGACGGCATCGACAGTCATGCAACAAAAGTACCTGCTGGTACCAAGGAACCCTAGGTATTTTTTGATACCTAGAAATGCCTTCTATCAGCTAAGGGCAGAAATATTGGCCCTAGGCTCTGTTTTTAGAGCTCAAAGCGAGCGCTGCAATCAGGGATTGAAATGGAGATTGAAATCCCCATTGTTACAATGTGGTGTGAGCAGGGTTAAATACCTGCACACACCAGGACACCCACAGGTATCAGTCGACATCTGGGGGTTTTAGTGAACACAAGCAGAGCAAAAACTGCTTCCTTAAATGAAAAACAAAGTAGAAGTTTTGGATTCTTTGATTGCTATTAAATTAATAGACTCGGCAAATGAAATTTGCCAACTTGTCCTAAAAAAAAGGTGTTCCCCCCCTATAGTTACACTAACTGTGTTTTGTTGATTTTGTAGTATTTTATTTGTACTATGTTTTATGCATACATATATGGTGTAAAAAAAACAACAACCCTACAATAATGTGTATGGGTGCACTTAAAGAGCAAGTGGTAAATTATGGTGGAAGAAATTCATAGGAAAACTGCTAGTCGTGAACACACAGAATCTCAGAATACTGTCACTCATGAAGGGGGGTAGTTTTTGTTCAGATTTAGTCCCATGTTTAAGGTTCCATATTGCCGATCCATTTTTCGACCCAGATGTCTATCCCTATTTAGACAGTAGCAGATATTTTCAAAGTAAAATCATTCCCCAAATCCGATTGCCCTGTCTGGCCAGCAATCTTTATTTTCCTGGAATGTTAGAGGACATAAAACTACCAAACAACATTTGTGATCAGTCCTAGCAGTCTCATATTAAGAATGACAAAGTCCCTTTAATAGGTTCATTCCTATAGTGTGAAAAAAACACGATCAAGATTTGTACTGAAGCAGAAGCTATGTCTTTCACAAGGACATTTTTAAGCACTTGGCATTTTTTCTCATACCCACTGCCAGGAAATTGCCCAGCAGTTTTTTTACAATAATCGAGCATTGTATAGCATTCGTGATTTGGAAGTCTATGGAGTGCTCCTTTCATAATGCGGAAGTGCAGTTTCCACATTTTCAGTGGGCTGAAGAGAGAAAAAAAAACTACAAGTGCCAGGCTCTGAAGCAATTTGACCAAAGGATAGTGCCCTTAATGCACCATAACTACTGCAATGAGCTGTACTGTGGTATTTTTTACCTAAAGATAAAAATCACTGGTCAGTGCTTTGCTATACCAAGCATTCTGGACAACAGACATTGTTATTATTGGTATTTACATAGCGCCAACTAATTACGCAAAGCCTTACAATATTATGAAAGTGGGGGAAATTTACAATAAATGAGACGGTGACACAGGAACAATAGGTAGATGAGGGCCCTGCTCAAACCAGCTTACAGTCATTGCAAAATTTAGGCCAAAGTAGCTGATCTGAAGAAAAAAAAAAATGGAATTATTTTTAAATGTGGTTGCTTTGGCCTAATGTGCAATCCCCTTAAAAACTGTCATATGACAGTGCATGACTGCAACTAACATCATCCATCCAGCAGATGGGGGCTGGAATTAACTTGCCCCACTTTCTACATGTCCAAAGTATGCTAAATATGGAGTCACAAAAGCTAAATATTCATGCCCTAGGACCCAGGTGATGTGAATACCCTGACAGTATACGTCAAACTCCTCCTCAAAGCATTCTGGAGAGCAGAGAAAACCTGCATCTTTGTTAAGCTCGAGATCTATTGAGCAATGCTGCCACCAGGTGGCAAGAAAATTATCAAACTTTGATAAATCAAATATACACTATATATTTTTACATACACAATATATATATATAAAATTACAAACATTATACATACATACACGCACACCTATTAAAACAGTTATGTTTCAAAGCAGTTATATATTTGTCTTACATATGCTCTGTGTTGGTTATTCTTTAAGTTCTATTATCAGTAAACCTGTTTAACTTTACAAGGATTTTTAAACCCTTGTTCCCTACTGCGTATCTCTGTGCCACTTTCCAGTGGCAGGTTTTGAACTCCCTTATCCACCATAATTAAGGTGTAATGTTTGTTATCAAATACTGTGATAATTAATTCCAATCTGTTCCTTTGCATTAAAATTCCTGTTTTACCTGCCCCTTAGCCGGAGTAGGGCAGGATTAGGATACTCTGGTTCCTCTATGGCTTTTTCCCCAAATTTCAGACGCAGTAGCTGATGGTAATTGTTTGGGACCTGCGCAGTTCCTCCAGCAAAATTCACAGTTTGCAATGGCTGCAGAAAGCGCTCTGGGAACTCAACATCCTGGGGATGTCCAGTCCAGGAGTCCCGTGTCATTACACCATCTCGTGGGTAGAAAGGCCACAGGTCTACGTGTAGATGATTGGTTTGGCTGTACTGCACCCTAAAGAAATCTCCTTCTACAGCTCGTTCCCACACGTATCCATCTGCATCTACCAGGGAACCTCCCTGGGCCCCCCGCAGCTCTGCACACAGTGTAACATCCTCCAGGTATATTCCCAAATCTACATCATAGTCCCATGGTATGATATCAGCATTGCGAGCTGCCCCAAGCAGGCTACCTCCCTCTAGCCAGTAGCGTACTCCATTTGCTTCCAGTACCTTTATGACATGGCGTGCAGTCGCTCTCAGAGCACGGAGACAGCAAGGGGGTGTCCAACGTCCCTCATAAAGATACTCTGGGGTCTCGCCAACTACAGTCCCAAAGCAGCGTGGAGTCTCCTTGGAGCAGCCAAACCATCGCTCACCTCCATCCAGTCCTCGCACCAGTCTCACACCTAATGCCCTCATGGTTTTGGCTTCCTCCTGCCGCTCCGCCTGATCGGCTTTCCATCGCCCATGATCAGTTGCTGGAAATGGTGTGCGTGGGAATGTAACACCCTCCACTATCTGCACACCCCACCCGCGAAGAGATGCTTGAATAAAAATTGCACTCTGCAGTGGCCGGGCTAAAGGGTAAGGCAGTTCAAACAGGTCACGGGAACGTAACAGAAGCACTGCAGTTCCACTCACTGCTCCACAGGATTCACCAGTGGTTGTTGGTCTATAACTTGCTGTCCACTCTTTCAGGGATACATTAAGGTGCAGGCATTGCAAGGGAAGGCCTGCAGCAGCAGCCACAATCCTAATACCTGGAGCAGCATCCCGCAGGCCCCGAGCCATCCTGTCTAGTAAATCAGGGGGATTCAGGGCAGTTCCATCAGGGACCAAAGCAACAAGACGGGTGTGAATATATGACTCAAGTCGGGATGCAAAGCTGGGTTGGTCAGGTGAGGGATGCAGTTTCAATATGCGCAACCCAGGGTCAGGAGGGTACGGCAGTGCATCAGATGCAATAAGGAGGTGGAGTGAAGGACGAGAGCGCAGAAATGACTGGTTCAAGTCTGAAAGGCCATGTTCAAATGTGCGAAACTCACGCACAATGACCGTGATGCCTGGTGCCAGTGCTGGCAGGGTGCCTTGGCGTACATTGGATCGGAACTGCAAGTGCCATGTGTAGTACAACAGGAGAGCATTGCAGAGCAGAGTCACAGCAATGAGAATACGGCAGAGGGGACAACGCATTTTAAACCCATCACAAAGAAAAGGCAGTCGGGAACCTGTGGTGCACAAAAAAAATAAAAAATGAGGAGTGAGAAAAGGGCTCCATGTAATAAATTTGTTTTAACATGAAAAAGCAAATACATCTGAGATGTTGGGGTCGCTGGCTGAGGTACCAGGAATGGATTCATTTTTCAGACTGCCTGTTTTGTCCTCCAAATGATTAAAGCACAAGCACAAGTAATACACTTTATATAATAAATGAAAAATGCCATCTTACCAAACAAATAACATCAGAGAAAGCAGCACTTATTCATCAAACATTGCTTCTATGTACGACACTGCACAAGACAAAAAAAAAAAGGTCTAGTTTCCTTCATAGATCACAGCGATTCTTTTCTTTCACACCAGTTGCCCCCTTAAAAGGACCACTCTAGGCACCCAGACCCAGCTAGGGTTAACCCATTTTTTAATAAACATAGCAGTTTCAGAGAAACTGCTATGTTTATTAATGGGTTAAGCCTTCCCCCAAAGCCTCTAGTGGCTGTCTCATTGACAGCTGCTAGAGGCGCTTGCGTGCTTCTCACTGTGATTTTCACAGTGAGAGCACGCCAGCGTCCATAGGAAAGCATTGTAAATGCTTTCCTATGCGACCGGCTGAATGCGTGCGCAGCTCTTGCCGCGCGTGCGCATTCAGCCGACGGGGAGGAATGGAGGAGGATCGGAGGAGGAGAGCTCTCCGCCCAGCGCTGGAAAAAGGTAAGTTTAAACCACTTTCCCCCTTCCAGAGCCGGGCGGGAGGGGGACCCTGAGGGCACTATAGTGCCTGGAAAACGAGTATGTTTTCCTGGCACTATAGTGGTCCTTTAAACACATACTTTCCAGATATATATCCTACATTTATTAAAGGGGGAACGGTCACTTGTAATGTTTACTTATCCCCATATTTAAAGGAACACTACTGCATTAGGAATACAAATGTGTATTCCTAACGCTATAGAGCCTTAGTCACCGTTAAAGTGTCTAGGGCCCCGTTCTGCGGCAAATCATTGGTTAATTAACCATTTATTCACTTACCTTAATCCAGCGCCGGGTTCCCTCAGCATTAGTGACCTCTCCTCCTCCATCGACGTCAGCTCCTGAGTGGAGGCGAATGTGCATGCATGGACAGAGGCGCTCGCGCATTCAAACTCGCCAATAGAACAGCATTACACAACGATTAACTCCATGTAAATCGCGGAAGCATCCTCGCCGGATTAACCCTTCAGCTGCAGTGTTAAAACTAGGGGGCCTGGCACCCAGACCACTTCATTGAGCTGAAATGGTCTGGGTGCCTATAGTAGTCCTTTAACAAATATGTAATAAAAATGAAAATCTAGACTTCTTCATCCTGCGACTGGGCACCTTCACCTTAGCTCTCTGTCAGTCATTGTGCTAAGCTCTGTTCTTTACACCTGATATTCAGCATAGATAGAGTACAGAGAGACGAGGGAAAAAATGAAACAATGTTTCGATTTCTCTTCCACGTTTGCCCTGATTTTGTTTTTCTGAACTGGATTATGAGGTAAAATTGCTAAATCTTAAAATAACAACATTTATAGGATTATTTTCAATGTTTTATTAAGTAATACCTATCACAGAGAAGTGACAGTTATTATCAGAGACAGTGTATAGATAATTAGGTCAGTAATTACTTATTTAAGAGTCAGTAAGGATGTATAAACATACTTAGGTCGCTGACATCCTCTTCCCGTGTAGTCACCTAGAGCATCTTATATCATCGGCTTTCCTCGTGAGAAACATCACTTTCTTTTTAAAAATAATTGCTTCCTTCTTTGCAATTACCAATCCCTGGATCGGGCAATTTCTTTTGCTAAAGGGCAATTCCCTCCTGACAAAGTCTTGTTACTGTAGCTTTTTTATATCTGGAAATGGAAAAATAGAGTATTAAATACACACATAATTATGTAATATATATGAAGCTAAAGATGTTCACTGATATTCAGAATACAAGCAGATGTACAGTTTTTAGTGTATATACTATTGTTGAGTCTGTAGCTGTATTCTTTTATAATGTGATTATATTTCTTTAGGATATAACATTTTCCACAAGGACCTCTCACAAAAACCACACACTATTAGATTACCTGAGTGCAGACAGATAGATATAGGTACAATGTCCTCCCATGAATGAAAGTGACTGTACTAGAGATGAGAGCAGCTGGAGCACTAAGCTATTTACACCACGTGTTTTCCGGTGTGCTAAACACCCACCCCATTCAAATAAAACTTTATTGTTCTGTACACTCTCAGACAAAAACACTTCCATTTATTTTATTACAGAACAGTCACAGTCAGGTGACACTGGCAGCTCCCCAGCCTGATTGCTCCTGTTATATGTCTCTAGCGTCTGTTTTCAGTCTCCCACATGTTAGCCTAGGCTGTCTTTAATTCTTATTTTATTACACCAAACCGGAGCTGTTTTATCGAGTGCCTTGACAATGTTTTTTTGTTTTGTTTTTTCGTTCCTGCTGTGTACACTTCAAAATAATATATATATATAATGGTATCACAAGCATGTTCGTAACTCTAAGCTCTGAAAAAATAAATATTGACAACAACAACAAAGAATTTGGAGTGCCAGATGTGATTGGAAGCTGGATAAAGACCTACAAAAACACATGGGATGAAAAAGAGAAGGAATTCTTCCCCATCCTACTTCCAAACGTGCTCGCGCCACTTTCTTCCACAAACATTACATCATTATCTCCTGCTAACATTCCATCACCAGCATCTGCTGCTAACATTCCATCCCAGCATCTCCCAACATTCCATCACAGCATCTCCTTCTAACATTCCATCACCAGCATCTCCCAACATTCCATCACCAGCATCTCCTGCTAACATTCCATCACCAGCATCTCCTGCTAACATTCCACCCCCCCCATCTCCTGCTAACATTCCATCCCAGCATCTCCTGCTTACATTCCATCATCAGCATCTCCCAACATTCCATCACAGCATCTCCTGCTAACATTCCATCATTATCTCCTTCTAACATTCCATCCCAGCATCTCCTGCAAACATTCCATCATCAGCATCTCCTGCTAACATTCCATCCCAGCATCTCCTTCTAACATTCCATCATTATCTCCTGCTCACATTCCATCCCAGCATCTCCTAACATTTCATCCCAGCATCTCCTGCTAACATTCCATCATCATGACCTACTAACAAACATTCCGTCATATCATCTCTTTCTAACATTCCAACATAGCATCTCCTGCTAACATTCCATCAGCATCACCTACTAACAAACATTCCATTACCAGCGTCTCCTGCTAATAGTACATCATCAGCATCTCCTAATGAACATTCCATCACCAACAGATATTGCTAACATTTTATCAATAGCATCTACAGCAAATATTCCATCAACGGCATCTTCTGCTAATATTCTATCATTAGCACCTTCTGCTAACAGCCAATCATAAGCATCACTTACTAACAAACATTCCATCACAGAATCTTCTGCTAACATTCCATCAACAGCAACTCCTGCTGAACATTTCATCCCCAGCATATCCTGTTGGACATTCAATCAGCAGCATATATACTGAATGAATATTCCATATTCCACATCTATTGAGCATTCCATCACCAGAATCTTCTACTGAATAACATCTGCATCTACAAGATGGCCAAGAAGTCTGAATAGCATAGTAATAGCAAGAGGTAATTGAATGACATCACCAGTATCTCCAGCGAAATATGCCATCACCTGCATCTAATAGTGAACATTTGAGGAACATTTCCTACTTCACATCAATGAAATAAATATAATTCCCTGCTGGACAACTATCCTACCTAACATCTACCCAAAACATTAAATACTTTGCATGTCATAGAGAAAATCTATACTTTGTGGTCTCCAGCAGAACATTCTATTCTTGGCATCTCCTGGAAACTTTCCATTTGGAGCAAATTATGCAGAACATTCTTTTATTAATATCTCCTGGAACTTTTTCCATGGGTAGTATCTCTTGTAGAGCATTCCATACTTATCATCCAATGCAGAATATTCTATACTTTGCATTTCGTTGAAAAACATTTGATTACTAGCACATCCTGCATAATATTGTGTACAGACCATGACACAGTTAACTCCTGCAGAATATTCCTCACTTAGTATTCCATACTCAATATCCCTTGCAAGTGCAACATATACCATACTTCGTATCCTATGCACAGTATTCCATCCTTAGTATCTCCTGCAGAAAATTCCACATAGCACAAGTTTTGCAGAATATTCTTTACTTGGGATGTCCTACAAACACAGTTCTCATCCCTTGCAGAAAATCCCTGACCTCTTGCAGAATTGTCCATTCTCAGTATCTCTTGCAGAATGTTCCATTCATATTGTCTCTTGCAGAATTTTCCATTCTTGGGGTTTCTTGCAGAATGTTCCATGTTTATTATCATCTCCTGCAGAATATTCCATATTTAGCATTAATTTCCCAATTCATTGCCTAGCAACCCCTTAGTTCTAATACAGCCCATTCCAGTAACCCCTCCATCCCCAGTGCAACACTAACCCCTCCTCCAACCTCTAGCTCCGCCCTCTGCAGAACTTTCCATACTAGCCCCGCCCCTTGCAGACTGTCCTTTCTTAGACCCTCCCACTAACGTCTCTTCCATGGTACTCATTCTATACCAGACGTGGCAGGGGGCGTAACTATACGTCGGGGCGTGGCTTAGACCCTGGTTTCTATCCTTGTCCGTGAAGAAGACAGTGGGCGTGGCAAGCAGTGGCTTGCTGCTATTGGGCTATTCCATACCCTATATAGATGGGTTACATTGAGCCTTGCCGAGGCTCCTAGACATTCCGGGCTTGACGATGCGTGGGGCGGGGTTAGAGAGATATGCTGCATCTTGATTGGCTGATACGCTGCCTCTCAATACAAGCTCGTGCTGTGATTGGCTGTTATTGCGCACCGGGTCCCTCTGCTCCCGCTGTCTCCGCTCAGTCAGGGCTCAGCCGGCGGGGAGGTGACATGCTGGGCTCGGGAGGCTCCTGGGATCGGGGGGAGATCCGTAGGGCCCTGCGGGGGAGCCTGGCCGCCCTGTGCGAACTGAGCCTGCTGCAGGAGAGACAGGAGATCCGGGTCCGGAGAGCCATCCAGGGAGGAGAGGTAAATGGGGGGCGGCGGGGGAGACTGCACTCATCTCTTATTATTATTATTATCTGTTATTATTATTATTATTATTACAGTATTCTATTTATTATTACAGTATATTATTATTAATAATCTGTTATTTTTATTAATCTGTTATTTATTGTTTATTATTACAGTATATTATTATTTGTTTATTATAGTATATTATTTTTATTAATCTGTTATATATAGTTTATTACAGTATATTATTATTATTAATCTGTTATTTATTACAGCATATTATTATTAATCTATATATTGTTTATTATTACAGTATATTATTATTAATCTGTTATTTATTACAGTATATTATTCTGTTATCATATATTGTTTATTTGTTGTTAATCACAATATATTATTTATCGTGCTAATATCTGATCAATCTGTAATTAAGATTAATATACTGTAATAAACAATGTATAATCTGTTATTTATTACAATATATTATTTATCATTCAAAAAGCTGATCAATCTGTTATTATATATTGTTCCAATATATTATCAATCTATTATATATTCTTCAAATATCTTCTCAGTCAGTTATTTCAATGTATTATCTAACTGTTAGTTTGTATTATCAATCATCAATAGATCATTCGTTATAATGTATTACCATTCTGTTATTATACATCATTCCATATATTATAAATCTCTTATTATACATAATTTCAATTTATTATCAAACTGTTACATATTGTTCCAATTAAGATATTATCAATCTTTTTTTATTCAGATCTCCACTATATTATTAATATATATTCTACCAATCAATATATTATTTATTTTATTATAGACTAGTCCAATATATAATCAATATATTGTACATCTATTATATAACTTTTCAATATATCATCATGTGTTTTATTTTTCAGATGTATTATAATGCTGATATATTGTTACAGTGTATTACTTATATTTTAATGTATATATCATTCCATTATATTGTTATTATCACTGTTGTACATCATTATAATATATCATCTATTTTACATCACTCTAATATATTGTCAATCTATTCTAGATTATTCCAAATCACATCATCAATCTGTTATTAATCATCACTCCAATGTATTATCAATATACTATTACACACCCCTCCAATGTATTATCATTGTAATACTACATATCCCTCTGGTATATTATCAATCGGTTATTATATATTCCTCCTATGTATCATCACGCCATTATTACACATTACTCCAGTGTATTATTACACATCCCTCTAGTGTATTATCAATCTATTACTACACATCCTTCTGTGTATTATCAGTCTACTATTACACACCACTCAAACATATTATTAGTCTACTATTATCATTCTGTGTTTTGTCACTTTATTATTACACATTCCTACAATGTATTATCAATCTATTATTGCATATCCATCCAGTGTATTACACATCCCTCCAGTGTATTGCTACACACCACACCAGTCTATTATCAATGTATCACTACACATAACTCTGATAAATTATTACTGTCAGTCTATTATCACACATCCCTCCAGTGTATAATTGTATTATCACACATCCCTTAAGTGTATTATCAATGTATTACTACACATCCCTCTGATATTTTAATGGTTCCTTATTATACATTACTCTAATATATTATCAAGCCATTATTATACATCACTCCAATGTATTATCACTCGTTGCTGTATATATCATTGTAATGTATCATCAATTAAGTATCAATCATTCCTATCAGATGATTTATTATACATCATCAATTAATTATCTATTACTCAAAAGTATTAAGTCGGTTATGACACATTCACATTCCTCCAATGTAATATCACACTATTGCGCATCACTCCTGTGTATTATCAGTCTATTATTAAACATCACTCCAACCTATTCTCACTCTTTGAGATATATATTCACTGCATTATCAATCATTCAAATCTATCAGATCATGTGTTATACTTCATCCTCCAATTATCAAATATACATCACTCCAATATATTCTCAATCGGTTATTCATCATGATTGCTTTATCAAACACAGCTTACCAAGCATTCTTTATTAAAGAATAAAGTAAAATGAGATATGATATAATTTTTCCAATATAAAAATGATGCTCACTGCATGTATACAGTATCACACCATAAATGATAATCAGACTCTCCTTGTGTCTCCAAATAATCTGATTATAGCATTTCCCTTATTATTTGTCTGCTTTATTATTTATATACAGTAGTGCTTATACATATGCATTTATTACATGTCCTATGTAACGTGGGCATTGTGCAAGCTGTACCACATTCCCAGCGTCTCACATATACGATACCAAGCATTAGAATCACATCAAGTCAGCACTGGCCTCTAGCAACCGCCAAGGATACATTAACACCAGCAGACAAAGAAAGCGTGCATGCAATATACAATCCTTTGTTTTCGCTCTCCGTAACATACAAGCCCATTTGTTAATTATATCTGAATTATAAAGTATTAACATGTAACAACTGGGTATAGAATTTAACACCCAGAAACAAAATCACAGGAAGCTGTAACATTATGAAGGAGGAGGCGAGCTGTCTGCCTGATTTTAATACATGTTTAATCCTCTTACATTCACACAAATCCACTCACATACATACATACATACATACATACATACATACATACACACATCAGATGTGCAAGAACCGCTCCAACACTTCCTATACAGGGTTTATGTCATTTGTATCTACACTACTTTAATTACTCATCTATCTATGTATACTATGTATACACCCCATTCACGTAATCCTATTTGTGCTCATTGTATTGCTTCTTCTGTAGTTTCGGATGCAGCGTTTGCATCAAGGTAAAATAAACTTGGGAGTAAAATGTTAAATTTGGAGCAATCCCTGTGCATTATTTTACATTATTTTCATTGATCTTTGGCTTCAAACTGCTCCCAGTTTACCAAGATGAATACATGCCTGTGATCGTATAATTTACATTCAGCATCACACATCTATTCCGGGTTAAGCAGGGGATTTAAAGTATCTTATTGCAGGATTTATTTTTTTGTTGTGTTTATTTTAAGAGTCTGTTTGTTTTATTCCGAACGATAACTTTAATTAACCCTTTGTCTAGCAATATGAAGGGTACTTGAGTATCGTGCCAATGGCTAATACAGAACACTAAATGCCCCTTTTACATAAATAAATGGGAACCAAAAAGGGTGGGGGGGAGGGGTGGTAATCTGATTATTTCTGTAATGTAGAACAAGAAGTTTATTATTCCAATCTCTGCACCATTAGCCAAATTACTGCCATTTTCTCACTATTAATGTTACATGGCATTGCCGCACTTCCTCTTGAGGTTTTGAGAAAGGCCTAAGCTGTGTCATGATGGTTGCAAAGCTATTTCCTTAGGCATAAAAGAATGACATGCTTATGGCTTGAATTTCTTTTCATCCCTGAGGTGGCCACATTCTGAGCTGCTTTGCCTCTCTCCTCTCCGATTCTGTCTGTCTATTTTAACCGCTCAAGCTCATAACATAGTTTGTGCTGTCATAATCTTTTCCTTATAGGTGAGATGGCTCGTATGGAGTTTGGGAATATTAAACTGCGTCTGCAAGGCTGTGTGTTGCTGCAAATTCTCCCATCTACATTGTAGGGATCAACAGATGTCATTTTTCAAGAGTGGATCCTGATACTGATTATTGATCGCCTTTATGGCCGATTGCCAATAACTGGTGCCAATATTCTGTACAGTTAAAGTTTTTGACAATAGTAACATAACTTTGTTAACAAATATGGCATTGACTGAACATGCTAAAAGCAATCACACTCCTATCACTCTCAGACAGCCAGTGCATGCTGGGATCACCAAGATCCCAGCATGTGTTCATTAATTTATTGAAACTTTAAAAATCGCCAATATATTCTGCACTGCTGAGTGCAGTGCCGTTACTGATAGGAGTGAGATTCCTGACAGTAGATTATATACTGTCTCGACTCCCTGGGTTCAGCTGTGCTTCGCATGCGGAAACTTACAGAAAATGGTGACGTGAGGCCTCAACGTTTTTTGGGGTTGACAGCTGGAGTTTCCGGATACAGAAGACGGTGTGTGGTGACTGGGAGAAGTAGGTTATTGCTAATATCAGTAAATTACAATGCCAATACCAATTATTTGTAAAATGCTGAATATCTGCTCTAACTATCAGCAAAACTGATAATTGGTCTATCCCTACTACATTGCTATTGCTTTTGTTGTGGATCCTTCATGCTAGGGCTGGTTGCCCTGTAATGTATGGGGATGTGGTAGTTGCCCTGTAATGTAAGGGATGTGGTAGTTGCCCAGTAACGTATGGGGATGTGGTAGTTGCCCAGTAACGTATGGGGGTGTGGTAGTTGCCCAGTAATGTATGGGGATGCGGTGACACAATAATTACCTGTTTCACACAGGGGATGGCACTTAATTGGGACATTTTGCTGTTGCGAATAAACAATGGACGTAGTACCACATTAAAATCACCTGTAGGATGATTATGAAATACAACTATTTATGTTGTTTTGTTTTTTTAGTCTGTGTTTTCAAGGTTTACTTCAAACAAAGTAACTACTTAATTTTCTTGCAATGGAACGGTCACAGCCCTGTACTCTTTCCTTTCACACTAAAAAGGGCCATTGTCGCATTTACTGGGGTGAGGAATGCAATAAAAGTAAGTATGTAACACACTCCTTAGTACAAGAGCAGGGACAATGTGGCCTTCCTTCCAAGGCCCGTGGCATCATGGGAGTCGAGGTAACTTGCATTGTATGCCAGCAGTGCGTTGACAGCCTGACGTGAATTAAAATATATTTCTATAACAAATCACATGGCTAACGTCTACATTCCGGTAATGTAAACCCCCATAACTGACAATTCTTCTTTAAGTATAGCTATTCAAAGTCTGTCGTGTGCATTTTAGACGATGATTGACAGTTGACATCATGGGCTTTTAAAAAAAAATATATATATATATTTTCACAAATTGCAATTTCTGATAGTAAAAGAAGTAAATACGTTTCTGCAGGAAATTGCTGGTGAGTCCTGAACCATCTTAATTGTGCACCACATTTTTTTATTTTTTTTTGCCCTTCTTGTGCACACGTGAGAATCTAGCGGTGATTCATCAGTAGGCAGGCAAAGCTGACAGAAGCTTTGTTGACAAGACAGCATGTAGAACATCTCTTATTTTTCACATTTAGGCATTCGCTCTGTCATATCACCCATTTAAATCTACACAAAAGGCAACACACAACGTGCACACGAAAGCAAACTGTGCTTTGTTCTCTGTGCTGGCGATATACGTTTGGTTATTGAATTCTCTTTTAAAGAAGGTATTCAGAGATAAAAATCCGTTCTCATTGGGATGCTTGCAGGCCTCTCTAGAACATTCCCTGCCTATGGTTTGTTTTTTTTGGGCTAGGCTATATTTAGGCAATGTCTCTGATCAGGGCCGAACTGGGACAAAAATTCAGCCTTGACAATTAAAGGCAGAGCAGCTCACTAGGAGGAGAGAGGGTCCAGAAGGGGGGAGTGTAATGTCACCACTATTCATACGCATCACCCCCCCCACCACCAAATGACTATTTGTGTTGTATTGTGTGTGTAAAGGGGTCTGTTTGTGGCGTACTATGCGTGGCTAGGGGCTGTAGTGTGTGTGTGTGTGTGTGTGTGTGTATGTGTTGTGTTTGCATATAACTTATCACCTCATTTGGTTTCCACTACCACCTGTACGCTGATGACACCCAGCTATATCTCTCCTCCCCGGAACTCTCCCCTGCTGTCCTGCAACGTGTCACTGCTTGCCTTTCTTCCATCTCTGACTGGATGTCCTCCCGCTTTCTGAAACTCAATCTCTCAAAAACTGAGCTCCTTGTCTTTCCTCCTCCTAATACTGATCCTCCTCTTTCGCTCTCCCTTCAAGTTTGTGGTACCAACATCAGCGCATCCTTGCAAGCGCGCTGTCTTGGCGTCATACTTGACTCTGGTCTCACCTTTGAGCCTCACATCCAGCATGTTGCCAAATCCTGTAGATTCCATCTCAAAAACATAGCCCGCATCCGCCCCTTTCTTGCACCAGATACTACCAAGGAGCTTGTCCATGCTCTAATAATTTCACGCATGGATTATTGTAACCCTCTCCTGCTTGGTCTTCCCAAAAGCCGTACTGCACCCCTACAGTCTGTAATGAATGCTGCTGCTAGACTGATTTTCCTCTCTAGTCGTTTCTCCCACACCTCACCCCTCTGCCAGTCCTTACATTGGCTTCCTGTGTGCTATAGGAGTCAATTCAAGGCACTAACTCACACCTATAAAGCACTGAACAACTCTAGCCCCTCCTATATCTCCTCACTGATCCACAGGTATGTCCCTTCTCGGTCTCTCCTCTCTGCCCGTGACCGCCTCCTGTCCGTTGTCCGCACCCGTACGGCCAACTCGCGCTTGCAGGACTTCTCGCGGGCGGCTCCCTTCCTATGGAATAGCCTGCCTACCGCCATCCGACTCTCCCCTAGTCTTGCATCTTTTAAGAAGTGCCTTAAAACCCATCTCTTTAGGAAAGCCTATGGCCTCCAAGACTAACCCCTACCTCACTTACCTGTCTCTTGCCCTCCCCTAAAGGGCAGCCCACTTTTTTTTTGATTGCACACTCCTGTCCTAATGTGTCCTACACCCCACCTCCTATAGAATGTAAGCTCGATTGAGCAGGGTACTCTTCAACCTATTGTTCCTGTAAGTTTATTTGTAATTGTCCTATTTATTGTTAAATCCCCTTTCATAATATTGTAAAGCACTACGGAATCTGTTGGCGCTATATAAATGGCAATAATAAATAAAAAAAATAAATATAGGGGCTGTAGAGCACATGTGTTTAGGTGCGGTAATGTATGCATAGGTGGTGTAGTGTGTACAGGGGGTGTAAAATGTGTATTTATAGAGGATATTAATTTAGTGTGTGTGTGTGTGTGTGTGTGTATATAGGGGTGTAGTGTGTTAGTGCAGTGGAGCAGTGTGTATATAGTGGTTGGATATGGGCTTAAATTAATAATTAGAAAAACAAAAAAAAATCAAATTTTACTCCCTTTTAAAACTTTGCAAGTGGAAGAGAGCATGCAGATACCTGGTGGTCTAGTGAGAGGGGGCACGCCGCACACAGATCCCTGGTGGTCCAGTGGGCAGGTAATTTAATATGTACCCCGCAGGGTACAGACCACGATTCTCTCCCTCTCGCGAGCACCGTTTGTTTTCAGAGCGTTGCCGCGGGTTATCATGGCAACGCTCTGATAATCTCGGAGCTTGCGAGAGGGATAGAAGGAAGCTGCTCGGCATGCATGGAGAGTGAGTGACACATGATGGGACAGAACTTCATTTTGGGGCTGGTGCTGCCCTGCATGGGTTAGCAGGGGAGATCTCTTGATCTTTTTTTGCCGGTCGCGGCCCACCGAGCGTTTGCCCGATGGCCAGTCCGGGCCTGTCTCTGATCCATGAGGAGTTAACCAATGAGGTATCTGGAACAGTCTGTTAGTAGTTTTAAAGACCCAGACTGCAAATGATTACCGGTAAATAAATTCTCCCAGCTGCAAACCCTAATTCGCTGTAATGAAGTTGCTAAAGCCTTTAATTCTTACCCACAAACGCACTTCTTAGTAGGTCCCGTTTCCGGCCATTCTTTTTTTTTTGTTTGGATTTCTGATTGGTGGTGGGGGTTATGCTTGCTCCCCTAATGTTTGCCACACAGTGATACCGTAGACCTCATGTGACGCCATGCTGGTCTTGAGTGCACACTCACTGTGGCGAACAGATTTGTGGGTTCGTAGAAGTTTAAGGTTGCAAAGCCAATATAAATATACTTTAAATATATATATTAGCAGTTTGAGTGTCTCAGTTTATAGGCAAAAATTCTATACTTCCATCAAATTATTTTGACCTTTTCTGAATTGCTTCCAATTCTTTCTTTTTTTTTTTTTTTTTTTTTTTTTTACATTTTTCATATATTTCTAACTTAAAACAAAGTAGGGCCCTTGCGAGGGACAGTTAAGCAAGTAAGTAAAACTCGCCTTTCCCTGCCCCCAGCCTCTGGACCCTCAGTGGCGATGTTACCGTTGGGGGTCTTTGCAAATGGTGACAATTACATTTTTATTTTGTCTACTTACTAACAATGCAGTTTCAGTAATCTGTTTATTTTAAACCCAATTATCCGTCACTAGAAGCCTCCTTCATAATGCTTTCCATGTACTGACCGTGTTTTGCAATTCTATCATGGAATTACAGTGCATACATTGTAATTTCATTTTCTGATTAAGTTAATTCACACACTGAGGCTCAAATTAACATACCTTCTGTGACAAGTGTTGGATGATGGTATATAAAAAGAAAAGCCAAGACTGCCCCTCGAATTTAAGGTTTTATAAGATGATTCTCCTGTGCAATTTGTAAGATAATGATCCAGTCACATGATACTGAACTGGCTCAAGAACAAAAATGGGAGAGCTGTACGGTGGTATATATAGTTCTTTGATCTATCTCCTGGTACCTCCTTTTATTAACTGCAAGCCACCATTGAAATTCAATGCACTCTGAACAAAATGCTACTTATAATGGTGTTGGGTCTAAGTATCTATCTTTAGTAGTGTACTATATTAAAATATAACAGTGATTTCTTTTTCTGGTTGCAAACTAACTTAGAACTATATAACTTGTCTGTGTTATGTTTGTGTTTTAGAATTTTGCTATTTGAGTATCCAGTTATAGGCACTATATACTTTTAGGATAAATATTGTTGTGTTTTTTTTTTTTCTTTTTAAATCTTAGGATCTTGACCGTCAGCTGTGGGAACTGGAAAGACAACTTGGAGAACTGAGATTTCGCGCAGAAAAAGACCAGGAGAATGGTGAGACGCAGACCGAATACATACAATATTGACAGATGAAATAACCAAAATCACAAACTGAACACTGACATATCTTTATTCCGTCCTTGTTATCTGGCCAGCATTGTCTATAGAAGTGGTAGGCACCCTCCATGCTCTGACAGCCATAATGTTGGCAAAGTATCAGTAAAAATGTTGTCCACAACATCTGGAGGACCAAAGGTTGCGTCTATTGTCATTAAATGTCCACACCATACTTTAAATGAATCACCTAATCATTTATGCTTCATCCTCTGTTTTTTCATTTTCCTTTTATTTTGTTTCCAATGTACATCAGGGTTTTGAAAGTTATTTTCGCAGTAGATATAACACCAAGTTACGTCTGCAAACGCATCTAGTGTTCTGCATTCTGTGTCTGCTAATGGCCATCCTATAGCAATAGTACGTATTATCAACTGAGTGCTATCAGCAGGTGCACAGAGTAATTCAGAGCTAGAATGGAAAGCATGTGGTCCTATGCTGTTACAGAGAAGTTTTATATGTAAAATAAGGTAATTCTTCTAACTTTTTTTGTTTTGTTTTCTAATTTAAAATGTTTGTCCTTGCATTAATTGACTCTTTTGTTTCGAGCATAATTCCCAGAGTGCATCTGACCTCAACTGACTTTTTTTTTCACTTTTTGGCTTTTTTTATGCAAGTGTGAGAAATATTAACATAAACACTATTTAAATGTTGAATTTTATATTTGAAGTAATTTTGGTATCCTAATTTTAAAAAGGTTTTGTCTTGTTGATGCTCTGAAACCGTGCTTGATCAGTTTGTTTCTGTATGTTTAACGTATTGGATTATAAATTGTATCATCCTAGGCAGTGGAATGCGTCAGCACTGTATAAATAAGCAATAAGAATAAAAATAATAATTGTTTTAAGTGTTTTATTTGAATCCGATCTGAGTTTCCTGCCCATAAGTTTATGTTGCAGCTTTGTTGTATTCCAACTCCCATCACCCATAGCCAGAAATAGTCCAAGACCTGTTAGGCTTGTCTACCTGCTTTTATCTTTTCCCCTTCCATACATAGCTCATGCCAATTATCCTGTCCTGCAAGTGCCTGGGATTGTTCAGTTAGTTTGGGCATGTTAAGCCCCAATTTTAGCTGCTATATTTACATTGTTGGCGTCTTGCCATTGGAATCTTTATTCATCTTGTATGCAAATGTTACAGTTGCATTTTGGGCAAGATGCCAAGGGCATTTTCTAGTCCGACCATCTGGGAGACCTGTCAGCTTCAAAGGAAATATGCTTTGAATAATTTCCATGTACATATGTATACCCGCTATCCCATGAATTGTAATAGATTAGCTATGCTACATTTGTTATTAATGCCATTTATATAGTGCCAACAGATTCCGTAACACTTTACAATATTATGAGAGGGGGGATTGAACTATAATTAGGACAATTACAAGAAAACTTACATGAACGATAGGTTGATGACATTTGTTGATAGGACTGACGTGTGAAACTACATAAGGGCAGGGTTGTTACTTCACCTCCGTCATTAAATCACAATTTTAGGTTAGCTAATAATTACAATGATTTTTATATAGCGCCAACATATTCCGCAGTGCTGTACAACAGATAAACGAGGACAAATAATTCTTGCAAAACATATTTGACATACAAGAACAATAAGTGAAGAGGGCTCTGCCCAAATGAGTTTGCAATCTAAATCTGGTTAAAGTATATGAATTATGCATAAACCAGGTTATTTCTAGTGAAAAAATAGCACTTTTGACTTTGTTTTAGTAAGTTTAGCAATGTTTTATCTAATGGTATACTTTCAAAAGAAGTATTCGTTCCTTTTAGGAATTTATTATAATTGCCTGTATCTGGGTTTTGATACAATGGTCCATTTTGTTTTAAATTTGTATTAACGTGGAACTGTCACTTGTCTGGAACAGACGGTTCATTCTTCCCTCAGCCCGCTAAACGCTATTACAGTTACTTATTTTCTGGTGTGAAAAGTGGCAGAAATATTAATAAATGAAATGCGCTAGAAAAGAGAAAAGTGCCTAAAAACTTGCAAATTTGATCATAAATACAGATAATTCCCCCAAACATAGACCAGCTTTCTAATGTGGGGAATCCCTGGAATCCCCATTCTACTGAACTGGTGGTAAGTCCGAGGCGTCGTTATGCAGGTAAGTCGCAAAATGAGGACTACCTGTTGTAGAAAGATGATTCACACCAGATTATTTACTGACACAATGATTAAAATATTCCCTATTGATCTCACTATGCTGTCTGAAAGTTGCAAAAGGCGGAGCTTATAATAATGATTGATAGGGAGACAAGAGAAAGAAATATATAATGGGGATCGTCTATATTATTTCACATTCGTGTAGTGTGATATCACAGGCATATATATATTGACCATTATGGGGAAAATGCTATTTTGGACTAACTTTCCTTTCTGCTTTTTACAGCCTACGAAGGTGATGGCGTGGAGACATGTGATGTGTTTTTGGACTCTGCCCCAGTAGCCCGACAGACGGAGGCTCGTATGCAGTATGCAAATGAACGTCCGAAGAGTGCAGGTAAGCGGCGCATGAATGCTGTGTGGTGAACATGGTTACCTGGTGATGGACTTCACATCTTTCATCCATTTTCTCTTCCCTTTCTGTTTTTGTTTTCTGGCCCACTTGTTTTTCTTAAACTTCAGGTGATCTGGTTGTGGGATCTCCCCATCCTCGCTCTTCCTCCTCCCGCCTCTTGGTTCCTCGATCACTCTCTGCTCCGTATCCTTCTCCTTCATCTCCACCATCTGCTTCCCGCCGGGCTGAAGGCTATATACTTTCTCTCCTCCGCCGTCAGCTTCGGACACCATACCTGCGTTCGGCCTCTACTGAGCGACCTGCTCCTACTCCTCCCCCTCCTCCTGCTCAGCCTCCAGTATGCCGTATAACAAATGCCTCCTACACACCCCCTCACCGTGGTCCTCGCAGGAAGCATCCCCCATTATTGAAAGGCCACAGTGTAGAAGGCTCCCCTCCTCGTCAACCTAGGAAATGTCTGTCAGCAGAGGAACCACCTCGTAAAAGAGGAGGGAGGAGGACCCCAAGATCCCTGTCAGAAACAAGCCTTAGGGATCCCAGTCCTCGTGGAGAGGCAGGGGCAGACCCCAGGAACCACCCAGAGGTTTGGGATGTACCTAGGGGAAATGCAGAGGGCTGGATAGATGCCAGAAGTCATGCAGAGGGTTGGATTGGGTCCAGAGGTCATTCAGAAGGATGGATGGAACATAGAGATCTTTCTCAAGAGTGGGGTGACCCTAGAGGCCACATACAGGAGGGTGGCCGTTGCTACACATTAGGAAGAGAAGGGAGGGGCCCTGCTGTAAGGCTTGGTCCTCCTTGTAGGAAGTGGAGGTCTACAGCAGAGATTAGTGTAGGGGGGCAGGAGGGCGAGTCCAGAGTGGACTCCAGAGTGGATTCAGAAGGTGAAGAGGAGGAAGGAGAGCTTGTTTGGCCCCTGCAGCTTCCACCTCGTGATGCAGATGGACGCCCCCAAATGTTTAAAGTGAAAGCATCACAGGCACTCAAAAAAAAGATCATGAGGTTCCACACGGGGTCTCTCAAGGTAATGACGACAGTGTGATGCACAAACATGAGAATTGTCCAATGCTTGTGGTTGTTGCTACATAACAATACCATGGCAGCCATATGATGTATCTACCTATGTACATACAAAGTCGCAAAATTGTGTGGATGTAAAGTTGTTTACACAAATCTACATACAGGGTCCGAATGTATGATGACCAGAGAAGTATTATGTGTGTGATGTCCTTCACTAATTTATTTTGACATTAAGATTACTTGAAGATATTGATTCTGCTCCTTGAGATATTATTCTATTCAAACCACAAATGTATTCTACTTGGACAAACTATAGTATTCAGGGAGATATGCTTCATTATATATTTTATCAGGTTATATGCCTCTGGGTCATCGTAAACTATGTAGACCATTAATGTAGTGAATGTAGTTCTGTGGGAATTCCTCCTGAATGTTACAAGTTCAGATGATGCACCCACAGAAATGGAATTCCAGCAACTGTTTGAATCTCCATCTAGATTCTAGAACATTAACTGATCATACCAAACAGTGCTACAATCTTACCTGGTCAGGCCACTCAGTACTTCAGTAGTACATGGTCATCCAAGTCTAAACTATGTCAATAAATAACATGTTGTGGTGTTTTATATCTTTAAATAAGCCAGAATCTGCAGCTATTTCTATTGATTTACTTGCTAAGAAGAAAACCTACGGTCTTAATCTACTGATTCACAGTAATTTGAGGTCATTGTCTGGAGCTGTCCTACAGGAGATTTTGTCCTTTTTAGTATTTGCCGCTTTATTCCCAGCTATTGTGTACATTTAGTGGCATCCAAACTTTCTACGATTTTATTTTAGATTTCAACCCTAGACTTAAAACAATCCGGGATAAATTAGAATCTATTGTTTGTCAGTTGTCAACGTGTTAACTCTTTAAATGGTGAAATTGTTCGAAGGCAGCCGTTTTCAACAACTTCGATTTATCAATTCAGTGAAGAAGTGCCCTTTGCTTTGCTCAAGCTTGCGTGTTAAACAATCAATCCATGCACAGAATAGTTATCAACACTATCGGATACTTGTCAAATTCAGCAAAAAGGACCTCGTAACCAGAGCAAAACCTTTTCTAACACTTAAGCAATAAATAGTCACAATTTCACAAAACTTGTACTAACAATTCCTTGTTAGTCAAATTTAAAATAAGTACTGTAACAATAAAATAACATAGAAAGAATGATAGCACAACTGATTACAAACATGTACTCTACAAAAAATCCCAATTCTGAACAAGCATATCAATTTGAAACAGAGCAGGGTAAAGACGCATTATCCTCACAGATGTAAAATGCGTCAGACAGGTCAGATCATATAAAGATATTTTCAGTTTGTTTGTTAACTTCCAGAGTATCGACAGAACTTGCCTGAAAAGAACATTTAAGGAAATTATGGTTGTGTGTTATTCAAACAGGTCTTCATATCTTTTGGTGGAATAAGGACTTGTCAACGTCCAACTTCTGTAAAAATACTTCTAGAGGAAGAAGAAATATATTCTTTGAGGTTTCCGGTAAAAGTCATGAAATGGTTTAATGGTATAGCGCTTCTAGAGACAAAGCTTTGTGTCTTGAGTTTTTCAAAACAGCATGTTAATTATTCTGTACATATGCTTTGTAAAATGACGACAGATTCCATTTATAGCAAAAATATCTAATCTGGAAGATGTTTCTAGGTGTATTCATAGTCTAACGGTTCCAGTGATTTGTTCTCAAAGGCTGAGGCCTACAATACTTTGTATTTTTAGTTCCTTTTAGATTTAAGCATTTTTAAAAAGATCATCAGGTTATGGACTACCGAATGTCATGATAATGAGGATCTTGATACTGTATGTAATGTCCTACTTCTTTACACTAGTGGCTGATATTAGCATAGGGTGTTTAAGGGTTTGATTTTTTTTTAAATTTATTTATTTTTTCTTTAAAACATTAAGAGGATAACTATGGCCACGTTTTGATACTGTATTCATGGAGACAGCTGTAGTTATTGATGGTAGGTAGTGCTTAAAACACTCACAGATAATGAAGTGGTCTCCAGGGCGACGCTGAAGTTTAATGGACATAATAATGGCCATTGTGGTACTTCGTTGTGCCATATCAAGAATATTCTTCTACACTGTACAAGTTATGGACTACACCATGAAAACTGAAAACTTCTATTCATGATTGCAGATTGTACAGAGCACAATCTGTATAGAATTAGGCCAATATTTAGGAACGTTTTTAAAACATTACATTTCTGAGTTCGGCTGGTATAGGGTATCGGTTATACTGCGACTGTGATGTTCAGCATTATAGAAAAGCAATAGAATTATTCACCTAGCCAAGTACTGGTTGTTCGAGTCCTACAGGAATAAAATCAAGGTTTTAAATATTTTTAAGCTGTACCTCCCATTCTAGCTCGATAGTGAAAAGAAACTAGGCACGCTCATGAATCCCCTACACTCCTCATTTCAAAACCAGATCCAAGAACTGCCCCATGCCAATAGGGCTGTTTAACAATAGTATAAGGAGAGGGCAGCCATATTATTATGCCAAAACGATTTGCTTCTTGTCAAATCCGCTATGCAGTGACTGACATCCATAAAAAAGAAGTGAATAAAAGTTCCTAGGCCCTCCTTGTAACTTGTGCTAAATGAGGAGGTTGAAGAAGTAAGAGATTTTGACTCTCATGATTATTACGTGGTCCCAAAGTTCCCAGACACATTCTTCTGCAGGAAACCATATTTACAGCTTTCTGAAGCCATAGAAATGTATCAGTTATCTGTCCATTTCACTTTGATGTTGGCACAATTTTCAAAGAGGTTATGGTGCATCTATCACACTTGTGCCCAGGCTAAACTTTGAAACCCTTAATGAAAAGTTGGCATTGAACACCTCCCTAAATTGCATCCATAACACAGTGCTGCATGTACTCCAGGTATTAAATGGAACTTAAAATGGGATCACCTACATGTGAAACATATGGGCCTGTTGTATCGTCTTGCCCCAGAGTCGTCAAGAAGATGTATATTTAAATCTGAACTCAAAGTGTTGGCATTGATAACGGATTGCTGTGTGGTAGAATCTCCAGTACAGAGAGAGGCTCCTAGTTTAAATCTGCATTGCATCTATTTATTTTATAATAAATTCATCCCAAGCAAATCCAGCTCGTACAGTCATCTTATGCCATACTCTTAAATTGGTGTTAAAGTGCATGGTTTTCTTTTTCGGAGTGCCAAAATGGTCAGGACCCTAGCTTGCACTGCTACGATACACATCGTAAAAATAAAAATCTTAACGCAAATTTCCATTTCATTAATGTAAAGTGCTGGCCAGTGCCTTAATTCAAACTTTAAATTTATATCCATGATTTTTAAATTGTTCTTGCACTTAAAGATTTTTGCCCTGTGACGTTTATAAAGAAGGCTTAAAGGTCGCCCTTCAAGGTTTGAGATATTCTCTGGATATGCAAATACAAGGCTGTGCTTGAAAAGTGTCTCCATTTACTCCTCAAAGCATTTGTGCTCTTCGGCCTAATGTGCGGAAGTTCAATCCGAAAGGAACCCTGTTTACGGGGTAGTAAGTAGCCCTTTAGAGAAATGCGAAAACTTGCATTATTAAACCCTTCAAGGACTAAGCTCCTGTTATAGTATGAAGAGTCCAGTGTTCCTCTAATGTCACAGAGTGACTGGTTAATCATTTAATTAAAATAAACGTGTATTTTCTGTTTGCTGAATTCTGTTACTCAGGCTGTAATTTCAATGCATAAAAGGCTGCAGTCTATATATGGGTGGTAACTGGGTTTTAATCTGATAAGCAGATATGCATGTTGTGAGAGTACTGTAAATTTAAAGGCAGTATGGACTGCGTATTTGTATAATTAAGTTTATGGTGTAAATAAAATTGTTGCATATGTATATACGCTGTATGAATTTTGCATTTTGGATTCTGTAAATAAAGTGGTGATTGTCATTTTGTCTCTGATCTCTATTGATGTTCTATAAGGGAAGGGGGTGGCACCTTTTATTGGATCAATAATGACATTATCCTGGGTGAGGTTTCTGATTATATCGGTGTTCTATAAATAATGATGATGTTCTACTGGTGGAAGTGATACCATGTCTCTAATGTTTTATGCCATTTTTATCTGTGCATGGTGTCACCGTGTCTCAGATCTGTCAATTTTCCATTGGGGAGGTACCACCACTTCTCTGTTCTCTAATGACCTTCTGCTGGGAGAACTGGCCCCGTGATTTAAGAAATGTTATGGTGTTCGTCTGGAACAAATATACAAAGTCTCAGATTTTTATTTTATTTTTTTTATGTCCACTAAAGGTGATGGATTACTTTATTGTATTCCACTGCGTAAGGTGACTCCCTGTCTCAGGTAATTTTGGGAACCTTTCATTGCCCTGTGCCTCAGGAAAGATAGGTTAGATTTAAGGCTCTTTAATTATAAAGGGATGAGATATTAACACCATTTTTATTGTTTCCAATTTTTTTCTTTTCGTACCAAATTTTGTTCTGTGTAACATTTTCCTGTTTACCAACTTCTTCATGTTTCTGTTCTAGTCCCAATTATCTCTCCCACTATATCTTCTTCTTCTGCCTGAAACCTTCAAATATTTAAAACCTTTAAAAAATGTTTTAATTTAATGTACAGTTAACATATACTGTGCGAGCAATTGTATGTGTATCATGTTCCAAATACAAGAGACACAAATATACATGTAGATATATATGTATCGCATAAAAAGTTCTTTTCGTTTTGTTTCTTGCTCGCGTTGTCATGGAAACTGAACAAGAATCTCAAATCCAAATATAACCCTGAACATGATTCACTAGCATCGCGGAGACAGCTGTACTATGGGTGAAAGGATGTTGTGTTCGGTAATAGGGATCTGGATGTGCAGTGTATCGCAAGGAAATGGGCCTTGGTTACTAGAGGCTATAAAAAGGGGATCCCACGGATTAATGTACCTGTTAACCTCGTGTAGTAATGATTCACCAGTTCAATTTATCACCTATTTTCATAAAATCCAATTTTCTTTATTTCCTCATGCTAAAAACGTGAATGCTAGATTTGCTCATTGAGAAATGTTGCCGTTTGTGCACCAAAAGTAAATCCAAAGGGACACTCACAGGTGGATGAAGTTGACCCATGTTTATTAATGCTACTTGCAAATAATTAATGAAAATATGCACAAAAAAAGCTTTTAAAGGATCACTATAGGGTCAGGAACTTGACTCTATAGTGCTAAACCCACCATTTAGGTCGCTTACCCCCCCTCCTATAAAAGTTTAAAACTTACCTTATTTTCAGCGCTGCACGGGTCTGCCAGCGCTGGCTCTGCCCCATAGGGAAAGTATTGGATTGGCTAAAATTGGCACGGGGTGGGGCCAAATGCAGTTTTGGACAATCAGGACCTCCTCATAGACGCATTGAATCAATGCATTTCTATGAGGAAAATTCTGCGTTCCCATGCAGAGCGTGGGGATGCTGAACGGCAGGGCTGCTTACTGTGCAGCACTGAGCCAGGAAGCCCCTCCAGTAGCCATCTAAGGAGTGGCCACTTGGAGGTGTCCCTAGGGGCAATTTAAACACTGCCTTTTCTCTGAAGTCAGTGTTTACATGAAAATGCCTGAAGGGAGCTATTATACTCACCAGAACAACTACATTAAGCTGTAGTTGTTCTGGTGACTATAGTGTCCCTTTAAAAATGAAAATACTCTTCTTTTGATTACCTGCCTAGCCAATTCTATGAGAGTAGTTTGGAAATCAACTAAGTGTACATTGTAGAAGGAATTAGGAGAAGTTAAACTGTGACCGGGATTTCATGATAATTCATGCTGTCACGGCCATCGTTAATATTGATTAGACCCTGGGCAAGCATTTGCGTGGGCCCTTCCCCGACCTCCACTCCCAGCATGCAATCACACTCTCCACGCAATGCAGTGGCGGAACTAAAATAGAGCAGGCCCCGCTATTTCAAGGATTTTGGGCCTCGCTATTGCAAGGATGGCCAAAAGGTAGATCACCGTCTGTCATGCAATTACAACAATGCTTTGACAGCTGGGGCTCTGCCATTTTCCCATGCCTGCAGGGTTGTATTTAGCACTGAGCAGTGTTTGTGTGTGTGAATGTAAGCATGATTTTGTATGGAGTATGTTTGTGTGAATGTATGGGTGTGTTTTGTATGTGGTGTTGACATTTGAATGCAAGCATGCATTTATGTGTAGTTTTGTTTTTTTGCATGCAGGGGTGAGTTTATGTATAATTTTGCTGTTTAACAGAGGGATGTTTGTATCTAGTGTTGACGTTGCAATGCAGGAGTGTGTTTGTATGTAGTGTTGAAGTTTGAATGCGGGGATGTCTTTTTGTGTTATGTTGGCATTTGAATGTGGGATGTATGCACATATACACATACACATACACTGACACACATACAGATACATAGATATCGGCGATCCTAAAATAAATTGTTGCATGTGGAGGGTAAACAGGGCAGCTGCTTTGTGCTCCACAGGAGTAGCTGGGCCCGTTTTCCCCACATTAAAGACTGCCCTACATGCTGTAATTTACAATGTTTGTACCTTAATCCACTGCATATTTACTCAGAAATAAAGGATTCTCTAGTCCTATCTCTGCCCATTAAAAATAAATAACTAGATACCCCAATGGGAGAATAAAGCCTGATAACGGCTCCCAGTGAGTGATCAAAGAATAGTACAATCATCACATACTCAATAGAAAGACATACACAGTGCTTGAAATTAGTTGGAGTTGAAATAATAGAGCAGCACAGACAGGTGGCGCTACAAGTTTAAACTAACAAAAAAAATGGAAACACAAAAGGGTCTATTATACACTGAAATAAAACCTATATTGTGGCGAATTGCAAAATTCAATCTGACACAGAGTTGGAGAATTTTTCTAAGTCGTCTACTTTGGCCTGACTTTTAGAATTTGGTGAATTCTCTTCAGTGTGGATATTTACTAAACGGTGAACTGCAAACCAAAATGGAAATCAAATTCAAAATATTTGGCCAAAATAGCTGCATTTAAAGAAAAATCTTCAATTCCTCTGGTTTTTCAGTTTTGTCTGACTTGCCCTAAATTTTGCAAAATGTTTTTCAGTCCTCCATAATATCAGACACTGAGGGGTAGCTATAAAATATATGTTCTAGATGACATGATGCACTTTGGTTATCAAGAACGAAGAAGTGGCACATTTACTGGAACTGAAATAACTGTTTGTGAGTTTATTACATTGTGTTTTACTCCTTTGGAGCTCTGTATTATACACTATATTATTGTGATTTTCATTGCTGTGGAGCTCTGTGATACATTCATACCAATGACACATTACTGTGATTTTCCATTGCTGTGGAGCTCTGTGATAGTCATACCAATGACACATTGCTGTGGAGCTCTGTGATACATTCATACACATTAAACATTCTATGCTCCTTGAAACGAGGGACAACGAGAAAGAGAATATGGACTGGGTTGTGAACGAGAGACCCTTAGATCAATACAAATAGAGGGTCTCTGTCCTTGTCTTGCGATATTTACACAGGCTGTATGTTGTGTAGGTTTTATTGTGCGGTTTAACAGTCACACCTGTCCCTCTTCCCTCCTCCCGCTGTCTCCCTGGAGATCCACTATTGACTTGCAGCTGTCACTAGGTCTGTTAGCAGTCTCTGTCTCACAAACACTCTGCTGGAGCTGGAGAGGGGTCTGTTTGTCCCAGTGTATCGCCTTTCACTTTTGGCACTTACCCTGCAGACTGCCCCCATACAGGTGAGTAAACCTTCACACTACAACACTGAAAGGTCCTATTCATTGCTCTTCCTAGCCAGGTTAACCATATCGGTGCAAGGTACACTGTTCCCAATTTCCTAACATTAACCCTTCCATTGCTGGTGATCTTTATATCCCGCTGCTGTAGTGGTTAACTGTGGTACCCCAGATGTTTGTGACATACATTTCCCATGATGCATGATTGCTAAATTAGCCAACACTACACTATTGGCAATACAAGGGTTAAAGAGCAGCATTTTCTGCTAGAGGAAAACAAAGGCACCTCTGTAGCTATTGGCTAAAATATCAATTCAATTGTTTAATTGGAATTAAAGGAATAATCTGTAGGGTTGGAAGGTGTAAATTCATTAACCCCTTAGTGACCATTGAGATATCATGCCTTGCATAATATAATGGGATTTGCCTATCCCTTATGAAGGTAAGTATTTTTTTTTTTTTTTAGGAGCCAAGGCTCCAGTCGTGAAAGGGTTAATGGCGTGAGCTTTGAAACAAAGAGCAGAGAACAATGATGCAATCCTCCCCTATTGTTGTCACATACAGGGTTTAACCTGTTGAGTGCCATGTAAGAAACGGAGACCTTCAGACATGAGAAACTGGTGTAGTACCAATATTACGTATCATTTCCTGTAGTGGGCTGCTTAACCCACTAATACTATAATCCTGTAAAATCTCCTTCCCTGTGGAGCAGTTCTTTGTTCCATTAATTCGCCCCCTTTCTGTAAAAACCTAGCTTTCCCAATTAAATGGTGGATCAACAAGGAGCAGCTATCACAGAGCAAAGGGAGTAAGGCGATGGTTTGAAATAAGTAAAGATTTGCAATAAATACCATTTACAAGCAGGCAGCGTGTAGAAATGGAGTTGAGTGGGCAACATTCTAAAAGTGATGCAATCACCATGGAAACTGATGCAATGTCCCTGCTGATTGCTCCAGTTTTAGAATGTTGCCTTCCTTTTATACCAGCTAAACCTTCATTGCAGCATCACACTTACAGTGAGGTTTATTTACATTGGAAGGATCACATTTGCTAAATTTAGTTTTAAAATAAAACTGCGACTATCTTCTCTTTCCAAGCTGGCGTTTTGGCCTAATTTTTACAATTTGAATTTTAACTTCATCACAAATAACTATTCAGTAATAATTTCCAATGATTACAACCAGGATCCTGGTTAAATAGACATGGATACTGATTCACATGCTTATTCACTAAAAGGGACACTGTAGACACCCAGACCACTTCAGCTAATTGAAGTGGTCTGGGTGCTGTGCCCCTTTTGCACTTAGTGCTGCAATGTAAAACATTTTGTTTTCCTGGCATTATAGGATCCCTTAAAGTGAGAATTCGAAGTGAATTTAATTTAAAATTTAAGGCCAAAGTAAACAAAACAGAAATATGGCTGACATAGAGAATGTTTGCAGTTTGGCTACTTTTATCTTGAATGGGAAATTGACTGTAGGGTAATAAAGATTTTCAGTACAATGAACCAGTGTTTGAGCAGATCATTTTCAGGATTATAGAGTTTTTGGTTAATACAGTGGATTAAGCAACCCTCCATAAATTACATGTAGCCTTGGTACTACAGCTGTTTTTTGAACTATATTTGCATGATACCCAGCTAGCTTTTCGCTTACATACATTTACAATGTCAACACTAGTAGTCATCTGGCTTTACATGATGCCTAGTGTGTGGAGGTGATGACGCACATGTACAGCCAACCTAACTCTCCTTACTACTGCTATGCCAGTGGCATAGCAGGAAAGTCCAAAAAGGTCAAAATAATTTGTACTGTCAAGGCTATTTACAAATGTGAAAATTGTCAAGAATTCAAAGTTCCCTCTCTTTTCTCTATCTATCTATTCTCTATTATATGTCTATCTTTAAATAAAAACTATATTTGCTTAAGAATTCAAAGTCGTTTTAAACATTTTTAGATAACGTTAAATTGAAACCATGGCTGGCTTGTAGAATGGTTACAATTTATTGAGATCTTAAATTTGAAGTTCACTGTACAAACACTTTGAATTCTTGACAATTCTCACGTTAGTAAAAAAAAAATTCTCGCTGTTTGTCTGGAATAGTATATAGATGTAATTTCATACTATTCCGTTAACACAGGTGTACTTTAAGTAGAGATATTAAGAAATCATGTTTAATTTCAGTTGAAAGGCAGGTGCTATCACAGAGTTAAGTAAATTTAAAGCTTTTTTTAACACATGTAGAAGCTCTGTCATATAAGCAACACATACCCCGAGGATATCCACTTACCTGTAATTAACTCTCCTCTACTTGCTGTGACCTGCCCAATCTCCTGGGGCACCAGGTGGCACTTCTCATTGCAGTATCAAGAAACAGTGGCTCTGTGACAGTTACACCGCTTTACACAATGTCAAACCACATGACTAAAATTGCCGAGGCTCGTAAAACAGTGGAACAGTTGAAGATGGAGGTGAATGTAAGCAGAACGAAGGTAAGAATGAATTAAAGCAAGCGGTCGAGAGGCTTACGTCAGTCTGATGACCCTGAAAGAGTTAGACAATTTATTGCTGCTTAGTTGTTCTAAACCTGAAACTTCACCATTTAACAAGGGAATAGGTGCATATGGCAAAAGCAAAGAAGGATAGCAAGAGAGGGGAGGACGGACAACAGCTCAAATAGCCTGCCCTTCGGTGGGTCCCCGCTCAGATCTCAAGCTGGTTTTAGCTCAATTTGTGCCATTACAAAGAGAACATCTCTGAAGCATATCAGACTGGTCCCACCCATACAGGCAGACCAGATCCGAAATGCCAGCACGTTCCCTCTGCACGAAAGATACGGCAACCCCTGGCGATCGTTTCAACCTTGTAAGGTATCATCAGTAATCCAGACGTGGACCCCTCGCTTACGGTGCCTAGAGAGATATCAGCTATGCCTCACAAGGCTGAAATGATTGTCTGGGGTTGCTGTGTCTCTTGTGCAGAGGGAACTTGCTGGCATTTCGGATCTGGACCGCCCGTATGGGTGGGACCAGTCTGATATGCTTCAGATATGTTCTCTCTGTAATGGCACAAGATGAGCTAAAACCAGCTTGAGATCTGAGTGGGGACCCACCGAAGGGCAGGCTATTTCAGCTGCTGCCTGTTCTCAGTATACTCTTGCGCCCTGTTTTTTTGCTCTCCATATGGGAAAAGCGCCTGAGAAAGTGAATAAAAAGTTAAGACAACAGTTTTTATAGATAGCCCCAATTGTGTTTCTGCAACTCTCCCAGAATGCCATGTAAACTATGCAAATAAGCAGACCACATTGGCCAACCCATGGGTTTGGGAATCTTCAAAATGTTAGTCTTAGTTAAATCTCAAAGTATATAAATATCTGATGCCATGAAGTGAAGGTAAATGTTTTGAAAGTTGTGATGAGATAAATAAGTCTAATCTGATTTTAATTAAATTCTCAAAGTCATCAGCATGCTGGTGAGACCTAAACACTCAATGCTGCGTTGTATGTACCTGCTGCACAGAGGTATATTAGAGAACTTGTTTCATCATCACAATCATTGGAATGTTTTGGGGGTTTTATGTCACCATACTATGATTATTATTTAAAGCAACATGGGTAAAGTCATAGGCGTGCGCACGTGGTGTGCCAGGTGTGCCTGGGCACACCTTAATCCCTGCGGCACGCCTATGGAGTGAGACCGGCAGGGGAAATCTCAGGATCTCCCCTGTCGGCTCATGCAGAGCCAGCGCTATCCGAGCGCCGGCTCTGCTCTCAGCCTCCCTCCCCGCTGCAGCATGGAGGGAGGCAGGAGAGGACCCGGGGAGCTCAACCAGCAGCTCCGCCGGGTTCCTCTCGCAAGCAACGCCCAGATCTCGAGAGAGTGAACTCTAGCCCCAAAGGGGCTAGAGTTCACTCTCCACTGGACCACCAGGGAAAGCAGCAGCACGATCCACCCCTCCCTACATAAGGTAAGAAGGGAGTGGGGATATTAAGTAATGTGCACCCACCCACACAGCACCTACATACACACAGCACACACATGGAGCACCCACACGCACAGCACACACAGCACACAAACACACACACAGCACACTAACAGGACCCTAACAAACACACACACACAAAGCACACAAACAGCACCCTCACACACAGCACCCTTACACACACAACACCCTCAAACCACCCTCATGCAGCACACACACACACACAGCAGTGTATGTATGTGTGTGTGTGTATATATATATATATATATATATATATAAACACACATACATATATGCGCGGCGTGTGTTTGTGCTTTAGGGTGCACACCCTAATGCAATAGGCTGCGCACGCCTATGGGTAAAGTATAGTGTATAGTAGTTTTGTTTTGTTTATTAGAATTTGTGTTCTTTTTACCAATGTAACCTTGAACATTAATAGCATAAAAGGGAAGTAAAATATATTGTTATAAAGTATATATGATGTACATTTATTGTGGTACAGTCATCTGAAAATGTCTTCCTACTAATCAGTTTAAAACAATTTTTAAATGAATTTTAATCTTAGGCAGGTTATAGTACATTTAGCAGGCAGTCATCTTGCCTTCATAAATGTAAGCCCTTAGTGACCGTTGCCAGTTACTGATAATAAAAAAAAATAAAAACAAGCAAGGCCGTAGAGATCATGTGATGACAGCAGCCAATCAGAGTCTGTGATTTGCAGAGTAGCTCCCAGTATTCCATTGTCCTGGGACACATTGGCGTCCTCTCTGGTCCGGCCCAAACTATCCAATGTTTGGTTGAAATGCTTTAATATTGTTGCGTAAAATGTTCTTAACATTTTGAAAAATGAGCAACACAAAGTATATTTTCTAAAATGCTAAATGATGGAACATGGACTATATTTGATAATAAAGAAACAAACAAAAAAAAACACACATGTTAAGGTTCTAATGCTTTAAGATCATATGAGTCAAGTTTTCCTCCTGTTGCTTCAGGGCTCTCACAAAAAATGTACATCGAATAGAATTTTATAGTTTTTAAAAGACAGCAAATTATTCATAAACCATCTGTATTTGCCATAAGCTTACAGTTTTCTTTGATGGGAGTTATTGTCCAAAAATTAGCTGGATAAAACCTGGCCAAAAATTGAGTCCGTTCCTTATTCATGAAAGCTGTACTTTATCTTTTTTGTTTTGTTTGTTTTAATCCTTCATCACTGCCTATGTCTTCCAGGTGTCTATCGTGGTTTCCGAGATCCTCTCATTCTGTCAGTCTCACTCCCTGTCCGATCCGTTGGTCTCTCCAGTTCCAGCACCTGAGAATCCATTCAGGGAGAAACGCCTGGTTTGTGTTGTCCTCTGATCTGCTCAACCCATGGCCTGCAGTCTTCATCACCTACGACAGACAATCTTCTTCTCTTAGCCTCCTGTATTATATGTTCTTTGTAACCAACCGACCTTCCTAGATGCCTCGTTACATGACATTTTGTATGTTTGTCTTGCTTGTATGTATGTAGAGGTAGCGGCAGGAGACCTGTCCAAGTATGGGACCTGTTACATATCCTTTGCAAAAAAATAAAAAAAACTTTTTCTTTCCAGGAAACATTGTATGGACCAACCCCTTGGAAACTCCTAGCCATTACTTTACCAACTGCATTCAGTATGGGGTCTGTTAATAAAAGGTGTGCGTTGTGGCATCTTGAGAATTGGCTTGTGAAATTTAGATTAAAATCTATAACAGCAGAATTGTGAATTCTTTTATTTTTTATTTTTAACCCTACCAGTTTTCTAAATTACACAAGTTGGTTTTAAAGTTATCACAGCTCATTGTTTATTGACTAAACCCCTTTGAAATCTCTCTTTGGCTTGGTGTCCGGTAGCTCTGATTTCTAAGAATTTTCCCCTGACATCATGGTGGCTTTACCTTTTTAACCCCTACGTTTCTTTTGCCCTACATTGTAACTACCTTATCATGACAGCTGTTATAATAAAATAGTTCATTAGAGTGTATCGTGATCTGGTTTTGTTAATTTAACTAAAACATAATAACTGACACTGGTTGATGTCAGAGTAGGTGACCTACAGCCTTTTATTGGATAAGCATAATTGGAGTTGGAGTCCACAGCAGTGATAATTTTTATATCCTTGAAAGTTAGTTCACCTGTTTCTTGCATGTATTAACATGCTCTTTCTGCTAGGTGGCGCTATGTGTTCCTTGAAATGTTAAGTCGTGTAGTTATTGTAGACTGAATTCAGACAGTAATTTCCATATGAAACAGGTTATGTATAATGTATCAATCGTGAGGCACAGTTCTGAAAGTGGAGCAGTCATTAGGATCGTTCCATAGGTTTCCATGGTGATTGCATCTGTTTTAGAAGTCCCTAGGGTTTTCATTATCCATAACTCCCTTAGGACTTGTTTCAATGGTTTTTGGTAAAAAGCAGCCGTTATGTATTCTAAATAAATACTAACAAGCAGATGTTTGCTGATAAAAAAAATAATATCGACAGGTATTATCGACACTTGCATTTCACGTCTGCATGTTACGCATGGCTGTCTCCACCGGTACCGACCACCACTTCTCATTTACTATTGTGCAAACTGGACTTACAGCAAGAAAAAGGTGAATTTTCCAATTCATTCCCAAACACCGTAAACCGTTTGAGAGCTCATCTGAGCCAGTTGCCCTCAGTGTCTCTATGCACCTGACATTCCAAACTTAGTGAAAACTACATGTATCTTGCATATAGATATTCTTCAGTGCTTCAGTGTACTTAAATATAGAAAAATTTAATAAATCTGTTTATTATAGGATGTATTGAGAGTTTGCAGTAGTTTATCCTCTATACACCTAGATGATGCGGGTATCGTTTTTACCCTGGTAATGTCAGTTGGAAAGTTTTACTGTCCAGCAATGAAGCCTGGTGTTACTTTGCGTTCCAGGACCCTTATTAATCTCTCTGGAAATGTTAAAACTTTCACCAGACACTAATTACCAAGCGCTAAACGTAATTAGCACAAAAACAGCTGGTAATCGATAACGATAACAGCTATTTAAACCATTCCAAATTTGGTAGTAAATGATTGGGACAAACATGGTAACGAACCACTTTATTTGACAAGCCTCACTCACCTGAACCTTAATATTTTTTCGCAAATGTTAGGGATTACACAAGACATCTGTCTGTCAGCCTGACTACTTACTTACCTATGTGAGGCCCTTATTTCTGCTGCGACCCTTGTGCTGTCTATTGTCAGTGCAATCTCAGCTCTTTGAATCCCAAAAGGTTGGAAGTGGCACCGAGCCTCCGGCAAAAATCTGTAACTTATTTCCTTTTGTGGTATAGAATGACTGTCATTCTTCCAGTGCTCCAGCGCCATACGTAGAGGGAGTCGATTGGATGTTGTTCTTTTAGTGACACTCTTTTACTGCTATATAGGACATCGTAAGAGCCACCTCTGCTCTTATTTGTCAATCTAGATCAGAGGTAGGGAACCTTTTGGCACTCTAGGTTTTTGGACTACATCTCCCATGATGCTTTGCCAGCATTGTGGCTGTTGGTGCATTATGGGAGATGTAGTCCACAGAATATTGAGTGCCAAAGGTTGTCTACCCCGATCTAGATCATTAGGACACAATCCCCTGTCCAGGTAACAAATGGTGAAGGGGAAGTTGCCACTTCACTCTCCCTACAATTTGTTTAATAAATTATATCAAAGGATTGCAGTTCCCCGTGTTCACAGGAAATCTCATTAATGTATATAGGCTTATTTACTAAAACAGAAATTGTATAGAATTAACTAGTTATATAGTAAAGCAGCTGAATCAGAAAAATTCAGGCCCGCTGTTGCTCCACTGTGGCTAGTTCGGCATACATTTTTTAAAAATCCCCTTGTAGGTTCTTTGCAATTCAAAAATTAAGGTTACACTTCGAGCAACTTTAAAATGCTTTAAGTGTCATGGATGTGGCTGTCGTGAATGGATTCACACAATGGCTTCATGTGACCACACTGTTACGGCCGTACTAAGATGGAAATAAACTATGTGATCCGTGCAGATATTCGGAAAAATTAATTCCCTGTATTCCTCTTCTGAGACAAGTGTCTTAATGTAGCCATAAACCGTTTATAGTGTCTCTATTGTTGATGAGCGCTGATCTCCGATCGTATTAAATTCATACCTAGCTAATGGTAACATGCTGATTTTGGAGGGCCCTGTGCGTATATAGTGATATATAATATGTTGCCATGAGAGGATTGCTTCAGGAGTCATCATCTGACCTGGGTCTATCTACATTCTCTGTCTCTACCAGCCCCTGTGTGCAATAAATCTGGGGCCCATACCAAGGATTAACTGGCTCGGGGGAAATTAACAGAGCAGGCAAAGAGACCTGATCAGACGCTCTGGAAAAATAAGTAAATAAATCTCTCTCTTTGTATTTAAAAATATAGGCTGCTGGAAAGTGTTTGACAGTTAATAGAGGCATTTATCCTGTGGGAGTATACTTGGTCTGTACAGTATACTGTCAGGGTTATTTGCTAAACTTCAAGTACAGTCAAGACTTCAGCTGGAGTTGCAAATCTAGTATCTGCTAAGGGCAAATCCATGTGAAATCCAGTAATTTGCAGAGAATGAGTTTAAATTATTCCCTGCAAATCATTAAAACGACTGTTTAGTTTGAAATCAGCAATTCGCACAGGTGAGTCACATACAAATGATTGGATTTGCAGATTTATCAAACAACGGATTGATTGCAAACGCATCCCTCCTATTAGCAGGCAAATGAGCAAAATAACTTCAACTTTATTTGGAGGCAAGCCTATAGAAATCTGCAATATTTGGTAAAAAGTTAAACCAAATTCAATGAGTAAAATTTTTTTTTTTTTTCAATGGACCTCCCCATCCCCTGAACTGTGGGGTGGAGGTACTAATAAAACAAAAATAGAGAAACATCCCTGATGGTTTTTTTTTTTTTTTTAATGTAAATGTGATTTTTATTGTTTTCAGAGTAGCAGTTTCACAGTACAATGGAGCAATCCAAACAGTGAGGAGCGCAGGCCTCCAAGAATGTTAGGAATTAGTGGTACATATAGGTAGCATGCGTTGGACTCGCAGGTCCACTTGAGTTAGGTCTGACATTTTTGGGTCATGGAGTTTTAATAAATAAACCTGCTCCACATTTAAAAACCCAGTCAATAACCCCATCCTCATATCTGGGGTAAGAGGATTTACAATATAGTAATAAGGTAGAATCTCCCAGGGATCTTGCGTGTACTTCACCCCCACGGCCAGTGGATGAAGGGTTAATAATAATATTTGGGGACCTAGGCATGAGTTTTCAATAACCTTTATTAGTATTAGGTGAAAGCTATAGCAGAATTTCAACCCCATGATGACCAACTAGCGTTTTTTTTTTTTTTTATAAATCGCCAATAAATTCCGTAGCTTTGTACAATAGGTGGACTAACCTGTATTTGCAACAAGAGGAGCTGGACGTACAGGAACAGAGGGTGTTGAGGGCCCGTCTCAAATGAGCTTTGATTCTAGAGCAGGGGTGCTCAAAGCTAGATCATTCTAAAGGCATGCAAAGCACCATGGGAATTGTACTTCTACAATATCTTGGGATCTATATTTTGGGCACCCCTGTTCTAGGATTGCGAGTGTTACTTTAATGAGCACTTACAAATGGAACCATATTAAGTTGAACATGGTATCATTTTAATCTCTTCTATGATCTCACCTGGCTTATTGTTGTGGGAGAAAGATCGAAGATTCCACGTTCCATGTTTGCTCTCAAATTAATGTGGCTTGCCTCGCAGAGAGTGATGGGAGTGGTTTCCTCAGCATTCACTGTAATGTCAGTCTGCTAGCCTGTCACATGCTACAAAAATGAGATGATGAGGCACAGATATATTTTTTGTAAATCTATATGTGATGAATGCTGATCTATTCAGCCATATTTTTAGTTTGAGCAAAAAGTGGGAGGTTTTTATTCCATACTTTGCTGTTTTTTTAAACACTACAGATAAATCCACAAATATAATGGGTAAAATAGTATCTCAATAAAGTGATAGAAAAAATGGCTCACATTTTGCGTCTGTTTTATACTTTGTCTGTGACAAATGTCTTGTTTTATTTTAGCACAGACAGCACACTGAATCGATATCTGACAATAATTAATATATTATACTATAGGCAGACATACTAGACGTGATGTTATTGCAGTCTTGTCTTCTCTCTGAAATGCTTTTAGTTTCCATGGCAATATATAAACCAAGTACCATTTTACGGTGCGAAAAACCCCTGGAAACGGAATATGGCAGCTACAAACATGACAAAAGTGTGAAAAACTCTCTCTATATATTTGGAAGGGGGGGAAAAGTACCAGTTCTCCTTTATTGTTAAGGTGTTGTTGCAGTAAACATTTTACATCTCAGTTTAGGAATACAGTGCTCATGTCACTAAAAACACATCTATATATTTGTATATAACCATTAATAACACTTGTATAAAAGAGATCTCCCATTAAATTTTTATAAGAGTCCAATGACTCCAGGTCTGCCTTCCAGGATAAGTGTCAAACAAAAAATATATCCATCACTCCTAATTGTGAAAAGATGATAGCTATTTATTGGATAAACAGCAATGTTTCGACTGTGTGTCTTTATCAAGCAATGTCCTTTCAATGTCTTTATTGCTTGATGGGCAAATGCATACTGGCCAAGAATCCTGAGAGTTGAATTCAACAATAGCTGGAGATCTTCCGCTTAGATACAAGTTACACTCTTACAATTTCACAAAACCCATGATTTCAGAGTCTGAGAATTTATGGTAAAAACTTTGTCACTGGAAACCATTTCAAATATAAACATTGAATAAAACCTTAAATTTCTTCTTTTTTTAAAAAAAAACATAAGCTTTGAAAATGTCAACCTCTAACCCAGAAGTATGCAAAGCTCGTGGTTGTTAATTGAAAAACCATGTCCTGAGATATTTAATCTTGATGAAAATTGCTTCCACCCCTCTGTGCACCTTTTTATAAGTGCTTTGGATATCTGTATAGAGGCCGCCAGACTGAATCTACAGACGGTTGTAATCAGATATTAGTACATTGCAGACTATCAGGGCTATTTACTAAAGTAAGAATTCAAAGTGAATTTCAGATTTAAGGCCACATTAAGTGAACTGAGAGCATAGCTAACTTGAAGATATTTGCAAAAATTCACTTTGAATTCTCATTTTAGCGGGTCTCCCAACTGTACCGATTTTGGCGGGACAGTCCTGATTTTCAATGACTATTTCACCGTACCAGCTTAGTTCCCTGGTGTCCTGCTTTTGGAGATAGTTTGAACAATGCTTAAAGGGATACTGTAGTGCCAGGAATACAATGCTGTATTCCTGGCACTAACGGTCCCTCTGCCTCCCCCTCCCCGATAAATAAAGGGTTAAAACCTTTTTATTTACTTACCTTATCCCAGCACCGATGTCCCTCGGCACTGTGTCTAAGATCTGAGGATGTCCAGCGTCAGATAACAAATCCAAAGTCCATTACTATTCCGGAAGCGCCCCCAGTGGCTGTCTGTAAACATTGCAGCTCTAGGTGCAAAAGGGACACAGCAACCAGACCACTTCGATGAGCTGAAGTGGTCTGGGTGCCTACAGTGTTCCTTTGAGGCATTGGGACCTTGCAGATAGCCCTGAAACAATGCTCCCTGCACTGTCTGCCCTCAGTGGCAGGGGCGGACTGACCACTCGGGCACATCGGTTATGGACCAAGGGCCCGACCAGAGATCTCTACAACTGGAACGGCCAAAAAAAAAATATTTTTCTTTAACAGATTGTTAGCGCAGGGCCCCAGCAACCTACTGCTCTGTACATCACCCCCCCACCCCCCCTCATCCTCACATGAGACCTGGCAGCTTCACCTGCTCTCTCTGCCAGGTCTCCTTCTTCCTGTCCCACGAGGCACTCCGTGTGATGGGAGGGGCGGGGCTAAGAAGTGACATCACTTCCTGTACGCTCCTCACACAGCCAGCGAGGGGAAGGAGCAGCAGTCTGAGAGAGACCAGAGGGAGCAGAGAGATACAGAGAGGAAATAAGGGGAACATGGGGAGTCACTCACTCTACCACTAGTCACCCCCTCCCTCACTCTGTCACTAGTCACCCCCTCATTCTGCCACCACTCAACCCCTCACTCTGCCACTAGTCACCCCCTCCCTCACTCTGCCACTAGTCACCCCCTCCCTCACTCTGCCACTAGTCACCCCCTCCCTCACTCTGTCACATTAGTCACCCCCCTCACTCTGCCACCACTCACTCCCTCCCTCTGTCACTAGTCACCCCCTCCCTCACTCTACCACTAGTCACCCCCTTCCCTCTGTCACCAGTCACCCCCTCCCTTCCTCTGTCACTAGTCACCCCATTCCCTCTGTCACCAGTCACCCCCTCCCTGTAACGGAGTATTACCTGATAGGGAGTCCAGCTCGCAGAGTTATACGCTCACCCTTGCAAAGTAGACACAGACCAGGGTGACCAGGTAAGACGCCACCTGGCCTGTGAGTCTGTGCACGGGGGCTTTCCAGGAAAAGTGCTCCAAGTCTCAGTACAACAGGGATAAGAAGAAGCGTGGTCAAGGGAAGCCATCAGGGAAGCCAGAGGTCAGAGTAGTCCAGGAGGAAAGCCAAGGTCAGAAGCCGGAATTAGACAAGAATCACTGGAACGCAGGTACAGAGTAACAGGAACCAAACAAGGGAACCAGAGTCAATGAACTGACACCCCTCCCAGGGTGAGGCAGGCTTTTATACCTTGTTAATCAGGTATCAGATTCAGCTGGAGAGTTACTGACAGATCTGAGCCTTTGGTGATGTCCAGCCCCCTAGTGCTGCAGGCAATACAAGAATAAACAGGAGTTATCCAAAGTCCTGATAATGGCTCAGAGGGAAGATAGCAAGATACGGTGTAGAACAACCGCGGTTCAAATCCCCTATTGGGCGCTTCCGGAGCGACCACGTCTGGCAGACTGGATGTCACGGCGTGAACCGTGACACTCCCTCACTCTGTCACTAGCCAGCCCCCTCACTCTGCCACCACTCACCCCCTCCCTCTGTCACTAGTCACCCCTCCCTCCCTCACTCTACCACTAGTCACCCCCTCCCTCACTTACCAGTCACCCCTTCCCTCACTCTGTCACTAGTCACCCCCTCACTCACTCTACCACTAGTCACCCCCCTCTGTCATCAGTCACCCCTTCCCTCTGTCACCAGTCACCCCTTCCCTCCCTCACTCAGTCACCCCCCTCACTGTATCTCCCCCTCACTCTGCCACCACTCACTCTGTCACCTTTCACTCCCCCTCACTCTGCCACCACTCACCCTCTCACTCTGTCACCAGGTATCCCCTCACTCTGCCATGCGTCACCACCTCCAACACTCTTGCACCTGTCACCCCCTCCCTCACACACTCTGTCACCCCCCATGGACAAATAGATTTTTTCAATATTCCACACCCCTGCACATGCAAACACACACTAACGCTCAATACACATTTGCATTTATACTGACACTATATACAAAAAAGCACATGTGGTCATCCAGACATGCACAAGTGCATTCACACAGACTCAAATACAAATGTGCATTGATACACAGGTCTTCACAATATACACATCCCAAGGAATGCTGTATTATATGAGAGTTATATTTAACATTTATTTAATGCACATATATTTGGTCTTCAAATGGCCTGGGATCTAATTTTGCCTGGGGGTCGCAAAGGCTCTAGGTCCGCCCCTGCTCAGTGGCCCACCTTGGATGATGGACTGATAGCCTGGCTTGCATTTACATCAGGCTGAATCTCCAATCCTTCAGGCAGACCTGCCCGCCCCCACTTCCACCCGTGTCCGGGTTCACAGGACACCGGAGTTGGAAAGTATGCTTTAGTGCAGTGATCCTCAGAATTAGTGATTACCCAGGTGTTTCTAATGTATTTAAAAAAACAACAGCCTAAAAACGCCTTGTTTGGTGACATTTTGTCATCAAACTAATATGGTGACCAATGGTCATGTGACTAAGCTCATGTATGCCTTTCTTACAGGGGGATAAGCTTTAACCTTTGATATGGTAATTGGGTAATTCAATACCTTTACAAGTCAGGAAGGAGATAACCACTTTCCCCGATCTCCATTCCTCCCTGTTCTTTCTTGGCTGTGCTACTGAGCAAACACCTGAGCAGACACGGGCTAATTTTTATAATGGTGAACTGTGAGTAGGATCTGGTGACTATAAAAATGTAGTTATTGTCAGTTAGTTAGGTTGTGGTTGTTGTTGTTTTAGTTAGATTGTGTGTCATTATTTGTATGTTGTTGTTGTTTTGTCTCTGCATAAATATTTGTTATAGTAGACGGACCAGAGTTTATATGTGTATGCGTACATAATTTATAGAGTTTGGTAATACACCACACCTTGGACATTCAGTTGTCATTTTTCTTTTCTTTTTCTAAATAACCTACACACACCCGGGTAATCTGTTAATCCTGGACTGGTGTGCCTTCAGGAGAGGTTTGAGGAGCACTGCTTTTGTAAATAACCCTTTGACTTTCAGACCTGATCCACTTTATCTGCCATATACAGGAGGCGATTCTGCTGTAGGGCCGCAATTTTGCCTAGACACTACATTTCTGAACAGGACACTTTGATAAATCTCCTCCATTTTGATTATCTCAGTCAGGGAGGTGTGGCAAGCAGAGGAGAGCAGTGTGGTGTAGTTTAAAAGGTAAATGTGACGAGCCCAACCTCGCCACGGGCTCCTGGAGGAGCCTACTAGCCAGCCTCCTGCCCTAGGATTATGGGCCATGCAAAATACACTGAAAAAAGGCTTGGTTTGTGCAATTTGGCTTATATTGTTCGGGAATCGAACAGCTGCACCAACGACCACAAGGTGGCGGCCATCTTGTTCCTGCAAACGCAGGCAGCAGTGTTTGGGCATAAATCTCATGGAACTAAAATCGGATACAGAAACTCCCTAACACTGCTCGGTTCTACCCCACTTAGAAAGGCACGGTTCGGTGGAAACATTCCCACGAACAACGGGAACAGACTACACAAGTAATTTAAGGATTCCGTTTGGTGTTTTATGTACTTTTGTGTTCCCGAAAGAACTGTTTTGGGCATAGAACCATGTCCACGGTCGGTCAAATAATTGACTTCCATGAAAATCCCGTACCCCTGAACCGATTTGGGTGATTTTTAGATATGTTGGTCACCCAGTTCGGGGCTCTCAGGGGATGTGCTTTTTGTGGGTTTTTATTGTGTTTTGTGGGTTTGTTAAATTGTATGTTTTTGTACCTGAGATAATTTAATTATATGTTTGTGTGCTCAGGTAATTATCTGTCAGGCACAGGGGAGGAGTATGTGGATTGTTTGCTTGTAACTAGTTCCCTCTCAGGTCCAGAGGGGAATGCCCTGGAATATGTTTGCCCACAATCTAGGGATTTATTTTATTCACCCGTCAACAGTTCGTTGACATCTGACTTTGAAAATTTAGTTTAAAAGAACTGGAAAATGGTTCTAGTTAGAGAATTTTTGCTACTATAAACCAAATTCGAGTTGTCATTCCTACACAGCTTGCTGTTTAGTGAAACCAACCCTAACCAGACACACGTCTAAATGTGAAGGTGACCGTTTTTTTGGATCCTGTGTGGATCAACTATACATAAGTTTCAATCAGAAATGTAGAAAAGATAGCAGTGACAAGCTGTTTTTTTTATTTTTTATTAAATGAATTAATTTACCTGTCATTCTCATTACTGCCACTTGATGGCGCAAGTACAATTTATGTCACTGGACATGTAACTTGGAAGCATAACATGTCAACCCTTGTCTTGTCAGCTACAGTGAACTGCAAATCTTAACATGCTCAGCCAGCCAAACCAGTGGAAACTAATACAACATAAAAATATACCATAGGAAAATGGTGGTAAACTCCCCCCTGCCCCATGTGCCCACATAGATTTTAGAGATTGACACTTTGAACCTTTTTATATGGTAATGCACTAAGTATAAATTGTCAGAAATTTCAAAAAATGGAAATATTCACACCTATTTTTTTTTCAGTTTTGTTATGTGAACCAAAAATGTGACAAAGCCCAGTCCCACTACTGTGGTGCCTATGTCCATTTACCGGGGTGGGATTCTTGGTATATGTTAATGGGAGTGATTGGTGGGGGGCAGAGGTGCAGTCAAGGGTTGCCATATCCATCATGGTTTCATGGACACGTGACATGATCATGCCTCAGGCTGACAGCCTTTATACAGCCCTCATGCAGCATGTGCTATATAGTACTGGGTTGCACTTTTTCATATGTTACACAATAGTATAAAAGATTGGCGTGTGTCCAGGGCAAATCTGAGGAACCTCTGCTTGGGGACCACAATTATCCTAAATAATGCTCTTGGAGACTGACAGTTTAATTTTCCATGAAAATACCAGATTTAGAACAAAATACATGTGCAATTTTAAAATATACAAACTTCTTATTTTAACAGGTAAGCAAGTTATCATTTTATTGAAGTGGAAGGTGATGAGTCATTTTTCTATAAAGGTAATCTTTGATGACATCGCAGACAATTCTTTTTTCACAAAGTAAGATTATCAATGATCGGCGGAATTCTGCAACGCACCATGTATGTATGTCTGTGCGTTTGCGTGAGTTGTGTCTTTACCTCTTAGTGCCTCCCGAACGTGTCTTCTACTGTTTCAGTCTTTAAACAAAAAGCTTTTCACTGCATATCTTTGATAAATAGAGGTAGAGCGCGGCCGCTCAGAGTGTTTACAGTGAGTCTACAGATGTGTCAGAATTCCAAAAGTCAGTTTGGCGCAGCTGGGTAGAATCTGCAGCTATGTCATCAACGTACAGCTATATAGCGCAGATTTATGACCTTAATGTATAAAAGGAAACAAAAAATGACTGTGCATTTGATCATTAAATTACACAGATTGTATAACTGTAAAGCTGCACAGCAGGGCAGACACAAATATACCCATAGCGCAACATATTCACCTCTTAAAGGGACACTCCATGCACTATAACCACTGCAATAGCTTATATCACAGACACAGCTGAGAGGGTTAGTGCTGATGCAAGACAGCTGAATCCTCCTAACCTATAAGAATATTTTGATCAGATAATGGGGGAAGTGAAACTTCTTCATTATCACGTTTGCAGCAAACAGTGTGAGGTGTGTGTGCATGGGAGTCCCCTGTTTTGTTTTCTGTATTTTCCTTGAATATGGTTTGACAGAAACCAGAGGGGAATGCACTCTATATTCATTAATAATCTACAGTGATTATGGTGCTTGGAGTGTCCCTTTAAAAATTGTAATATAGCACAGAGTCATACTTCACTGAGTCTCCATTACATGAAGCCCATTGATATATGTGTCACATTGTATATGCTCTGCTAATCTTGCATTTACGGATATCATTAAAATTGTCTCTGTAATCTAGCAATGGTTATTTATACACTAAGATATATAAATACAGTTAAACATTTCAAATAACAGGCAGGTTTATCCAAGTTCCATCCCTCTAGAAGTCTTGCCAGTGGTTGTTAGAATTTTGTTATGTTATGCTCAGTGATAGATGATAAATTGATTAAGTGTCAATGCTGTAAAATTAAAGGAATCCCAAATGCCTGCCAAAAACTGCCAGAAAACATATAGCTCATAAGTTAAAAGACATTTTAATCTTGGTTTTTGTTCCGTCTGCAGAGCGTTTACTTTATATAAAGCATACAACGGAATTACTAAGCCTAAGGAAGTGACAAGTGGCCGACGAGAGGCTAAACTAAAAGTGCTTGGCATTCCAAAACAGAAATGGGCAAATCAGAATTGCAACTTCCGTGAAGCTTTGCCATTCTAAACGCTGGCAAAGAATCATGGGAGTTGTAGTTCTGCAACACTGGAGGATCCTACCTTCTGCTTAGCCCTTTTCTAGAGTGTAATAATGGCCTTTAACAAATTCAGACACATTATACAAATTTTATTAATTAAAATAACACGATCCTAGATAGGATATACAGACGGAAAGGGTCTGTATATCATTATTATATTACTGTTGTAGTATTTGAAACAGTGGTGAGGCTCCTGCATAGGGGCACTTGTTTGTATGTGGGGAAAAAATAATTTGCAGTAGTTTAGAAAAACTATAATTCCGGAGGGGAGAATGGTAAGCCAAACAAATATGGGATAAAATGGTTTTCAGTTCTTCAGGGCTCCGCCCCCTCATTGGTAGCAACTTAAAGGGACACTATAGTCACCAGTGCAACTACATGTATTCCTGACCCTATAGTGTAAACACGACCATCTAGCCCCCCTGGGCCCCTCATGCCTCCATAAATATAGTAAAAATATTACTGTATTCAAGCCAGAAGCTGTAAATCTGCATGCTGTTAGACTCAGGAAAAACAAGCAGTCTGCTGACGTGATAGTCTGATCCAATCACAGTGCTTCCCCATAGGATTGGCTGAGACTGACAAGGAGGCAGATCAGGGGCAGAGCCAGCATGATTCAAACACAGCCCTGGCCAATCAGCATCTCCTCATAGAGATGAATTGAATCAATGAATCTCTATGAGGAAAGTCCAGTGTCTGCATGCAGTGGGAGGAGATACTGAATCACAGGATGCTCGTGCACAGCAGATCTGAGTGGATGGAGGCATATTATGGCTCCATCAACCCAGAAGTCCCTCTGGTTCACTCTGAGTAACTGCAACTGGAGGTGTTCCCAGCTTTCAATGTAAACACTGTATTTTCTCAGAAAATACAGTGTTTACATGAGAAAGGCTGCAGGGAGCTATAGTTCTCACCTGAAAAACCTCATTAAGCTGAAGTTGTTCAGGTGACTATAGTGTCCCTTTAAAGATGTTTACTTGACAGCATCTATGCAGATCAACAAAAATTGGGCTGGTTTGAAAATAGCCCTGTTTCGGAAGGTTTTGCACATGCCCAGTGTCCTTTAAGAAGGAATTTCCGGAATTTCCATTGAGTTTCTATTTGGACAGCAGAAACAGCTGCCAATGAGTGGAGGCATGCTATTGGTCACGCTATTCATGAGCAATCATTGGCTGATAGCACCATGGGGCAGAGTTACAGTGCGCACAGGAGAGAGAAGCAAGCAGACATCTCGAAAGCTCCTGCCAAATGTAAGTGTATGATATTATCTTTTTATCTCTCCCAATAGCCCTAGTGACTGTGTAAAGGCTGATTAAGCAAGGTAATTTACTCAAATGTAAAATTAACATACATAAAGCCAGGGAAGTTCAGGGTGACAAGGGGAGGGGGACATTTCTGACACAGAGCACTGTGCTGCCTGTCACTAATAATTTTGATAACTCCAACTGCACATGCTGCCATTTTCTCTAAAGAGTTCGGTCACTCTACAGCTGAGATCTGAGAGACTCATGCTGTAGCTAGTTGAAAAGTTGTGAAGCTTCAAAATACAGGACTGGGGCTGTGACTCTGAGGACTGATCTGATTCTGATTTCAGTCTGTTTTTATCTGTAATGATTGTTAATTCTGCTAATCATGTCAGCTTAGGGCCGGTGCAAGGATGTTTGCCACCCTAGGCAAAACAAATTAGCCACCCCATTCGCTCCAGGCTTGAATCTATGTAGAGACAGAGACACTATAGTATTTGGAATATAGGTTTATGTTCCTAACACTAGTGTTCCTCTAAAAGTAATTAAAAAATAAAAAATAAAATGGTCTTTTGTGTCCAAATGCAGTCACTGATACACACATACACACACGCACACACTCATTCACTCACTTACACTCAATCACAATCAGTGACCAATGCCCACACAAATTCACTGACTTGTGCAGACACACTGACCCAAGCACACACATGCTAACCCAAGGAGACACAAAGACACAGATCCAAGCAGACACTCACACACTGTTCAAAGCAGACACACAAACACTGCCTCAAACAGACGCACGCACTGACCTAAGCAGAGACATCCATACACTGATCCAGACACACACACACTGACCCAAGCAGACACAAACTGACCCAAGCATACACACACACTGACTCAAACTGACTGACAAAACACACACACTATTAAGTCCCCCTCTTGCCTTCACTTCTCAATGACTCGGTCTCTCCGTGTGTCCCAGGCTTTGGGACTGTGCCTGGCTACCTCCACTCTCTTTCAGCTCTGCCTCCGCTATCCTCCCGCCCACTTGACCCCGAGTGCAGGGGAAGGGGTGGGAGCGATCGAACGATGCACCCGTGTGCTGCCATCATGAGAGGTGTTTAGGGGGGGGGGAGGGGGACGGCTCTTAGAACTTTGTGGTCTGAGGTTAAAGTTACCGGGCGCTACTCTGCAGCCATGTAAGTGCTCCCTAGCGTCCGATGCCATCACAGTCTATCAGTATCTTGATGCTTTAACCCTGTGTTCTGACAGTCTAAAGTGACTAAACAAATTCAATTGGAAAAAGGCTGTGATTCACATAACATATATGGGTCCTATCTTAAAGACCCATCCCTTAATGCCAAACAACATAGTATTATATACAAAAAGATGCACACCTTAGTTAATAACTCAAATAAACAAAGTAAATCAAACAAACATACAAAATAAACACTGTTACAAGACTATAGCAACAAGTGATAGAGGCTATAAAACATGCACTAAATCAAACAGGCATATAAACTCACTTGCAAATAACCTGCAAGGGCTGGACACGTGTACAAAACAAAACCCCAACATTTTAGCACAACTACTAGTGCCTTTCTCAAGGGATAACGACTGCTGCTCATAGACTCATAGCACAATAAGCATAAGCACTACAGCATGCTGGTCTGGTTATGGTGTCCCTTTAAGTACTATAGCCTATACCATTGTTGGCCAACCTTTACACCCAACATACTTCATGGCCCTTCATCTTTGTACCCTTTGGCCCCAAACTTCTCTCTCCCACGGTGATTCCTGGCTCCATTCTGTCTTTTTGTGTCCCAGAACTCCAGTTTACTTTTATTATTGTATTAAATGGCTGTTGTGAGCATACACTGAAAATGACCTGTTTTTGTAATCCTACTTTTGATGAATTTTTACTTAACCTTCAGACACTGAAGGAATTGCTGATAAGACCTTTGTCTAACAGGACCCCACTGGCCCTATTAGTATTTTAGGAGAGTAAATTAGGATATGTAAGGAACCATTAAAAAAGCGTGTAAGAACATGTTAAGTAGTTTAGAATTAACAGTTGCAGAGAGGTAAATATGGCTCTACACACAGGAACATACTCAGAGGCCTCTGTGTCAATCTTTAAACTGATATCTATACAGATGGCAATTCACAGGGAATCAGTGGAACTGTTGGGGGTGGATTTAATTTAATCTGACAATTCTCACCAGCTGTGAAAAAACTAAAAACTATCTGCATTGTATGGTGACTCTGTGATACACAGGGATTTGTTCACCAAGCGTCAGATCGTAGTGAATTGAAAATATTCACCAAAGTGTAAATTGTGAAGAATAGCAGAAAATAAAATATTTCTGAATTGGAAAATTATTTGTAGTTTGGCTATTGTGGATTAGAGGATCACTATAGTGTCAGGAAAACTAAGCGGTTTTCCTGACACTAAAGTGCCCTGAGGGTGTCCCCACCCTCAGGGTCCCCCTCCCGTGGCGCTGAAGGGTTAAAACCCCTTCAGCAGCTTACCTTAATCCAGCGCCGGGCTCCCTCGGCGCTGGTGACCTCTCCTCCCTTGTCGACGTCAGCTCCTCCGTCTGATGTCAGCAGAGCTGAATGCGCATGCGCGGCAAGTGCTGAGTGCGAATTCAAGCTGTCAACAGGAAAGCATTTTTCATTGCTTTCCCATGGACGCTCTGCGTGATGGAGGCATAATATGCCTCCAGCGTCGCAGATATGCCTTTTAGTGGCTGTCCGGAAGACAGCCACTAGAGGCTGGCTTAACCCTGCAATGTAAGCATAGCAGTTTCTCTGTAACTGCTATGTTTGCATCTGAAGGGTTAAAACCTGAGGTACCTGGCACCCAGACCACTTAATTGAGCTGAAGTAGTCTGGGTGACTATAGTGTCCCTTTAATTTAAAATTTTTTTATTTTATAAACTATATATTTTTTAATTAATGTATTTATTTTTTGCAAAACATCCAACAGAAATATTGAATCTGACCAGACCTTTGAGGCAAAGATGAGAAAACAAGTTTTTCTAATTCTCAGTGAACACTCATTATTAAGTAAAATTAAATATTTTATTTCTTGTAGCCTCTGTTTGTGTGTGTTATTTTGGAATGTACACATAGTAAAGTAAACGCTTATTTTTCACAAGTACCGGTCATCTCTATTACATGCTCTAAGACAGTTTCAGCTGTCCAAAATGCAGATGGTGTTTGGTTGGATATAGAGCATTTCTAGTCAAAGAGGACTTAAAGAAGGCCGCTTCCTTGAAGTAAGAGTGAACAATGATTTGCACTAAAAAGGGATTTACTTATGTGCATGAATAACAAAACAATACACAAACAGACTAACACACATGACATTCCTTATTGAATTTGAAAATAATTTTTTTTAGTAGTTTTGAAGTAAGGCTGATTTTCAAATCAAAATACTTGCTCAGGCTAGATAGGGGACGGTAGAGTGACCCTAAGCACACATTTTACTGGTGGCCCCTCACTGACTTCCCTTCCCACCCCAAAGAAAACAGCAAAATAACCACACATTTTCATAAAAATATTTATTTAGAACATAAATAGTAATAATGAAAAGTAATTTTACAAAAATAATAATATGGCCAGCTTTCTGTCTGTCAATGTAGTTTCAGTCTTTCATGGGAAAATAAAATGCTGCGGTAGCGTCCTGTGTGAAGAGTAACGTATGAGAGGGGATTGTGCCAACTGGAAGAAAAAGGAAAGGAAGTCCTTTGTTTTGGTAGACATTTTGGCTGGTAAAAGTTATCTCAATGGGACACTGCATACACATGACTCTGGAATAGATTAACCCAATTTACAGACTACATCCTTAAATAATACATACCTGTTAATCCCACCGATGGGATGGGTGCCCTACGTTCCCCATGACATTTACGACATCTGTCAATTCTTCATGCTAATGGGCAGAGCATGAAAACTGTTGCCTATGGTATATAGAATTCAAATGCTTCTAGAGGTAAAACCATTATAAAAAAGCATCACCTTGATTAGTGAATTGATTCAGTATTTGAATTCTGCATACTGCAGGGCAGCACTTTTCATGAACTGTGAATCAGCATGTAGAAGTGATACGTGTTTAATACAAGGTGGATTTGGCAAGTCTGTTCAGCAGGAGGGGAAGAAATGGGTAAGATCCCCCAATACCCCAAAGAATGAGCACCCTAGTTTGCTAATATCTGATGGGAAGTTACACTGTGAATGTATTATTATGGCTAACCAATGACATTCCAGCTATTCTGGCAAACTACATTTTTTGTTTTTGGTCTCAGTTTTGAAAGTCCGCGTCTAACTGGCCACGATTCAATGTTTGGTGAATAAACCCCTCGATGAGTTAGGTGTTAATTGTAGTGGATCCTCCCCCCCCTTCCTCCCCGACCCACTGTGCCCCAGCAGTGAGTTGCATGGTTACATGCCATACCCAGCTGGCACTCCTGTTTTCCTGAGCATCGTGTTCCTGGCTGGAGTTTAGGTTCTTATTATATCCATTATCTCTGAGAAATATTAGTCCCTTGTGGGATCGTGTACCGGAGGAAATGAGTCTTTGACTCAGCGTCGCTCACACTCTCAGCGCCTGGATACAACGTTTCTGTTTAGATTTGTTTCTGTTTGTTCTCTTTACTATCCCTCACTTTCTTTGTGTCTTTCTTTTGGTTTTCACTGTCTCTTGCTAGCTGCCTAGCCCTGCCTTGACTGTCTCCATCTTGCTCTTTATCCCTGTCTTCAGTCTTTCTGTCTGTAACTGTCTCTTCCACACTCAATTATCCTGCCTTCATTTTCTCTGTGTGACTGTCTCTTCCTTGCTCTTTATCCCGGCCTTCAATGTCTCTTTACATTCATTGTCTGCTTCGTGACTCTCTTTTCCTTGCTCCAGTTCCCTATCTTCACTGTCTCTCTATGTAACTGTCTCTTCGTCACACCCTGTCATGCCTTCTCTGTCTCTCTGTGTAACTGTCTCTTTCTCGCTCTCTGTCTGTCATGCCTTCACTGTCTCTTTGTGTAACTGTCTCTTTCTCGCTCTCTGTCATGCCTTCACTGTCTCTTTGTGTAACTGTCTCTTTGTGTAACTGTCTCTTTCTCGCTCTCTGTCATGCCTTCACTCTCTATGTAACTGTCTCTGTGTAACTAATGATGGCCCCTTCTGTCCTTTTCTTTGTTCCCTTGCAGTCTGATTGTTTCTGCATATCCCCTTCTTCTACTGTCAATGTGTCTGTCTCTCCCTTCATTGCATGACTTTCACTGTCTCCTCACTCTGTGACTCTCTGTCCTTCACTGTACTCACACTCTGAGTGACTCTCCAACCCTTTGCCTCCATTAACTATTTTCCCTCACTCTGTCTTTCACTGTCTCTTGACCCTGTATGTCTGTCTCACTACTTTGTACCTAATTATGACTGTCTCTCATCTCCTTTCTCACTCTTTCTTCCCATTCACTGCCTCCTTTTGTGTGATTGTCTCTCTTCTGCCTTCATCATCTTTTTCGTGACTGTCTCTCCCTCCTCCTCTCTGTGTGTGTCTGTGCATGCGGTCTCTCTTGGATTTACTCCACTTGCTCAGTCTCTATGTGAGAGTGTTTCTCACTAACTATAAGACTGTTTTTCCTGACTGTCTCAGTATTTCTTCTTGCCTCACTATTCTCTCACTCTCTCGCATTCTCTCTTGTATGTCTCTCTTTCATAGACCGTTTCTTTATCTCCTCTCTCTATCTCTCTCCTCCCTCACATTTTCCATCCCTCCATCCTCCTAATTCCACTTTCATTCTAAGGCATTTACTTCCGCTCCCCTGCACTGTATATACATAGATCCAGGAAGCTTTTAGTGTCAATCTGTTTGTCTAGAATGTGCCTTTCACCTTGTATGTGCAGCTTCACAGCCGGTGTGTCGGTGAGTGTGCGCATGTAGCAGACAAGGTACACAGATATCCAGCTTGGTGCAGGCTCTCCAAATGGGCCTTGTTCTTTAACCAGTGCAGCCGCAGGGACAGAAGCTGCTGGGCTTTGGATCCTAGTGATATATTACCAAACCATGAACAGAAATATAAACACATGACAATGTTACAAGATTTCCAGCCAACTTCCACAGACTGATTCCAGATCTCTCCGACCAGCGGCTGACTTAAATGTTTAAAAAAAAAAAAAGTCAGGATTTTTAATAATAAAATGATAATTCCATTTAGAAACATAAACCGACAACGACCACCTCAATCATCAGATAAAAAGTACATCATTTTATATGTAGCCAAGTCTGCCGCGTTTTACGTCATCGCAAAAACTTAACTGCTGGTTGTTATACTTCTTTATCTATCACTCCTGATACACAATAATGAGTTTTGACCGGATCCCAAAATTTTGTTTATCATTGCTGGTAATAAATGTTTTTTTTTTCTTGAACGCAGCATATTTCTGCAGGGAAAGATAAAGTATATTGGAAATCACTGATAAACAGCAGAAGCTGGGAGTGTGTTTGTCAAATTGTCACCAGAACAAAGAAAATGATCACAGTTTCATATACATGACTATCCCGTAGGCAAAACAAATTCTGTAGAATTACCTGTCTTTTATACATCACTAAAGCAGGGGTTCCCAAAAAGAACATCCTCAGATGTTGTAGAACCCCCATAATGCTTTGCATGCTTTTAGAATGACAAAGTTTCATGAAAGCTGTCGTTTTAAAACATCTGGGCACTAAAGCATTGGGTTTTCACATTTATTGATTGATTGACTTATTTCATAAGCAGAACTTCATAAACAGAACAGATTTAATGAAGATGACTCCATCCAACAAGGAGTTATAAATATACAGCCCATTTGTCAGACATTTGATATAAAGTCAAATGTAAAAGGAGGGATGAAAGATGAAAGGCGATTGGACGGAAACGTTGAGGGGGTCAGGCAGCTTTGTATTCAACTGCTCTCTCTGCACTGTATACAATTTGCTAGCTGGATACGTGTACTAAATGTATATCATTGCATTGTGTCCATTAGAAGATGGTTTCTGTGCATTGATCAGTCTTGGATATCTATCAACTTTACGTTTGACTTTATATAAACTATCTGCTAAATGGGCTGAGCAATTCTAACTCGTTGTAATCTGATTGAGGTCATTTTATAAAATCTGATCCGTTCTGTTTGTGAACTGGACACAATGTTGCAAGAGATTAATATCGTATTAATACGCTGTTAGTGATGTACACGTCTATTGATTGCCATTTTGATAGAGTGATATTGGATATAATGCTTATCTGGGTTCCTAAAAATATCACAGTGTAGAAATCTAATCAAGCCATTGTCCTGTATAAAATGATCTTTTTTTCTGTTTTTTTTTGGTCGCTAGGTGGATATTGTTATGAAAAGCACATCCTATTTTCCTCTTGAAAGTTTTTCATCTAGTTAAATGTTTCTATAGAAATAATCTAGCACTATTGCCACATAATCTATTTATTTCAACTCCCAAGTGAAGGAGGATTTTAAAAAGCATCCTCTTCCGCAAAGGGAACTACATTTACATCTATGTTTTGTGTTAAAATTAGAATAAGACTATTTCAAATATAAGCATATACATGGCTTCAGTGATTGTGATATATTCTCAGTAGAGATACAGATCTCAGTGTTCTGACTAGGACATAAATCAACTATGGTATTGATAAGTACATTTAAAAAACAGAAATTATTCCTTTCAGCAGGAGTCCTTTCAGAAGTATTTGGGGCCCTTACAAAATCACTGGCTGACCTCAACAACACAAAGTAGGAGACTCAAATACACAGACACACTGCCAAAAACACATACTAAAAACCACCAGGCCCGGTATGAAAAATCGCCCGAGCCCCCCATGTGTTTCATTCCTCCCCCATCCTTTCCATGTATCTCATCCCCCCGAGCCCCTCCATGTGCTTAATTCCCCTCCATGTATCTCACCCCCCACCCCTCCATGTATTTCATCCCCCAGCCTTTCCATGTACCTCATCCCACCCAGCCCCTCCATGGGCTTAATTCCCCTCCCATGTATCTCATCCCCCCAGGTGTTTTATTTCCCTACCCGCCCCACTTTGTGCCTCATTCCCCTCCATGTATCTCACCCCCAGGTGTTTTATTCCCCTACCAGCCCCTACATGTGTCTCATTCTCCCCCCCAGCCCATTTATGCTTCTCATTCCCCCCAGCCCCTTCATATATCTCATCCCCACCAGCCCCCCATGTGTCTCTCCCCCCTCCCCTTTGTCTAGACTTGTCAGATGAGCAGAATGTTATTGTTGCATTTTAATGGAGTTTAGGATTACGGTGATGTAGGTTTACGATTATTGTACCTACTAACTGACCTCGGCGGGTACATCTGGTGTTACTGTTACAGTTGCTCTGAGTTTGCTGTGGGATTGAATTCATTTTTAAATAAATCCAGGCTGTTTAGGGGGGTTTTTTATGGTAATTTTATGGCTACAGTTTTATAAGGCAATATTTAATTTTATTGGTTGAAACAGTGATAATCTGTTGGGTTAATGTTCTCTCTATCTATAATACAGGGATTGAAGGAGGGGTTATACTAAATTCCTCACATTCTTATTATTGGAATAGTAGGGAGACCTACACTGACCCTTACATTTCTAGAATAGCAGTTGATAAAGAGCAGCAAAATGGTGTGTGTGCAGGAACTGGTATATCGATAGCATGGGGATCACATTAAAAAGAGCTACGCACAGGATTAGCAGAGATTGCAAAGTACTGTTTAACATTCCTTTAATATCTGGCCTGTCACACTCCCACAATTCCTTGCTGTGATGTTAACCACAAATTTACGGTGGGTGCAGTTTGCCGCAGTATTGAACACAAAGTATACGTAGCCACACAGGCGCAAAGGATGACAGACAATCAGGAAAAACATAAAAATGAGCTTTGCCTGGGTTCTAATCAGATTCAAATCCAGAAATAGATTTATATTGGAACTCTCAAAGGCCCTATAAGCAAAGTAAGTGAAGGAACGTTTAAATAAATACGGACAAAGAAATGTGGCTTCCTGTGACTGCACACGCAGAAATAAATATTAAAGGAAAAATTTACTGACAGACAGACACAGCAGTGGGATCAGGAATTGTACTGCATACACTTAATTCATATTTTGATATTAATGAACTCAGAGAAGGAAAGTTTTGTACAGCGCTATGGAATCTGATGGCGCTATATAAATAATAAAATAATAATAATAATCGAGAGATACACAGGGTTATTTAATAAACTGAGAATTCAAAGTCCAGAGTAGCCAAGCTGACAGAATAGCTGACTTTCAGAGAGTTTTTTTCGAGTTTGGCTATTTTGATTCTTGCGTTAGTGAATAACCCTGACAGTCAGTGGCGTACTAAGGGAGGGGCGGGGAGTGCATTCTGCCCTGGGTACCACAAGGTATGGGGGTGCCACCAGGCCTGGCCAGGCTTAATAATTGAGTTATTGTAACGGAACCGCTTACACCCCGACCAGGTACCTTCCATTGACGGATGCTCCTAGTGCTTCCCGAGGACTCCAAGCACTCCACCGGACACCATAACCACTGCAGAACCCACGAACCGCCGCAGCTTGGTTGGGGTCTCGCCGTCTCCACCCACTCTGGACCCAAGACCAGGGTCCAGCTTACAGTAGGTCAACCTCTCTGAATTCCAGAGCAGGAACATGCTCTTAGCAGAGCTTAGTGATCATACCTTGGGGAGTATAGTGATTATAGCAATCCCCAGAGTGTAGTTCTCCAATCCCCCAAACATGAGCCGAAACTTCATGAAGGTACAAGATGATCTGCTTTATTTGGCACCAAAGGGTCTTCTTTTATGCAGGTTTTCCTTACATAGGACCACCCACAGGGTTTTACAGAACAACCAATAACACACGTACATTACAGAAAACACTCCCAGCAATTACACACATCCACCCCTCTGCCTGTGATATAATTATGGTACACAATGGTTAACATAATTATCAGGAAAAATAAAGTTATTATACATACACTGTAACTTTAAAAATATACATCCAATCTTCATAAATTACATATTCAGAATCAACACACTTTAAATATAAAGACTCTCAAAAATCAGACAAATCCATCCAGTAGATAAAAAGTTAGACTGAAGTCCTTTATGACCGACCGCAGGCACATTTTCCTGTGCGGCCGGTCAATTTTATGCAGAAAAATGACTAAGTCCCATTCAAATGAACAAACGAGGCTGTTCGTGCATTTGGCTCAGTATAACAGTGAGTTCAAACTGCCGAACAGGACCTAGTAAACGGAGTGCAGGAGAAGGTAAGGGTCAGCGGTGTTCGTTGAAATGTGTAGCCGATTTCAGTTCCATGAATTTGGCTACACATACCGCTGACCTCGTTCAAATGAACAAATATGGCCGCCGTTTGCACGAACTGCGGCCACTCAGCGGTCAGCAATTTACCTACAGCAGGCTCCCAGCCTGGGAGGTAAATTGCCTGCACACTTCCATTTCTGGGTGGTCCACCTGTGTGGTACTTGGTTCAGTAAGCCCCATTTACTGAACCAAGTGGATAATAGCAATGAACAAAGGATTTTAACCAAGTCTGGGGACACTGGGGACACGGTCTTAAAGGGGCATTGTCACACAAAGTCTCAATATGTCCCCAGACGGTTCTTAAAGGGCCAGCATGGTCCAATACAAGTCCATAAGCCACAATGCAGTTCTTAAAGGGCCAGCAGCAGCACAATATAAATCCATTAGCCCAAATAATGTTTGTAAAGGGTCATACAACCCAGGGCCATAGTCATGAGGCAGGAGGCTGGCAATCAGACTCCTCCAACAGCCAGGGGCAAAGGGTAGCTTGTCACCTAAAAATCCAGTGACAAAAGTAATTTCATCACAGTTCTCTACTAAACAATTGAAAAATTAATATTAAGTCATTTTTTTTATGTTGATCTTTTAGCTGTTTAGTAGATAATTCCCTAAATTGGTGTCCTTATGTGAGATTTCCATATTTAAAGATACTAAAATAGGGTGCTGTAAATATTCCAGGGGCATTCCCCACTGGACCTAAGAGGGGACTATGGCAAAGTAGACATTGTAATTACATTGGCTCTCAGGTCCAGGACACTCCCACACAAAACAAGATAATCCCTCCCCTGTGCCTGTGAGATAATTGAGTCAGGAACTGTACTAAACTCAATTATCTCCAGGCACAAAAAACATACATTTTAAAAACACCCCAAAAGTACCCCCATAACACATGGAAACCCCACAACAGTTACATCCCCTGATAGCCCAAATCTGGGGGACCAACATATCCAAAAATCAAAGAAAAAAAGTTACCTGCGCTCTCTCCTTAAGCCCTATGTATATTTAAACAAATGGAGGTCATTTAGTTACTCCAATGGCCACTGGAGGGAATGCCCGCCTGCCAACGTCAAGGCAGACCCCCCTAGACGGGTCCTACTCTGACCTTTTACTTTGCTTCCTTGAGCAAAAATATCTCTAATGAGAAAATCACCCAGATAGATTCCGGGGTTCGGGACTCCCATGGAAGTCATAATTTGACCGACCGCACACAAAGTCTTATGCCTAAAACATTTCCACAGTTTCAGAGATAGCGGTCGGTCCATTTCAGGAAGTTCTAAAACCCGAACAAATCCATAAACTGTTCCCCTGGCTCATGGGTAGCATTTGTTCCCCTAGTTCGTGGGAACAAACCTACTGAATAGCGCTCTCCTGGCTGGTTGGTTAAAAGAAGCAGGTGTTCGCGAAGTTTACCGGCGTTCGGGAAGTTGAGTGTCCGATTTTATTTCCACACACTCGATGATCAAGTCCCACTGCCTCTTTACGTGCGACATGATGGCCGCTGTTTTCTCCATCAAGTGGCAGGACATTACCCCATCCCCCCAGTGAAAAGTTTTAGTGCTCCCCCCTCAGTTTTGACTGTGGTATTTTATGTGCCCACCCCCCCATCTATTGTTCCTAGAGTCGCCTCAGTGCTAAATACATTTTTTAAAATTGCACTTGTTTTGGGTGCCAAATGCTCTAAGTACTCCCCTGCTGACAGTAACTATGTGCTGGGGGCAGCTAGACCTCAATCGCCCAGCTTCTTCTTATTAATCCACACATGATCAAATCTGGTGACATTTATGGGATAATTAAATTGTTTTACAAAGAAGAATCTTTTCAAGTCTATGCTATATACAGGGCCGGATTAACATAGGGGCTGATGGAGCTGCAGCTCCAGGCCCAGGCCCATGGAATAGGCCCATTTTTTACACACACTACTCTTAGGTTTGCCATCTGACTGGTATTTTAATGGCACAGACGGTATTTGAGGCTGCCTGGCCGTGCCGGTATTACAGTAATACCGGCAATACAAATGCAGGTAATTTTCTCAGAATAAATGTAAATTACTCTGCAATACCAGCACCGGCCAGTAGGGGTCACTGTGTGTGGAGAGAGTCAGGGATAGGAAGTTACAGCATATCCCTGCCTCTCTCTACTACTCACTGATCCGTGGGGGAGCAGCTACACAGCACAGAGAGTCCAAACAGCAGCTCTACAGCTCAGGTAAGTGAGGGATGGGGGGGAAGGCAGCAGGGACACATGGGGACACTGAGACACTAGGGGACACTGAGACACTAGGGGACACTGAGACACTAGGGGACATATGGGACACTGAGACACTAGGGGACACAGACACTAGGGGACACAGACACTAGGGGACACATGGGGACACCGAGACACTAGGGGACAAATGGGGACACAAACACTAGGGGACACATGGGGACACTGAGACACTAGGGGACATATGGGACACTGAGACACTAGGGGACACATGGGGACACAGACACTAGGGGACACATGGGGACACTGAGACACTAGGGGACAAATGGGGACACTGAGACACTAGGGGACACTGGGACACATGGGGATGCTGAGACACATGGAGACGCTGTGAGACATAGGGACATTGGGAGACACTGAGACATTGGCACACGGAGACACTATGTCCCCCACCCAGTGTCCCTAGTGTCTCAGTGTCCCCAAGTCTCCCAGTGTCTGTGTCCCATGTCTCTAAGTGTGCCTAGTGTCCCCATGTGTCCCAGTGTCCCCATGTCTATGTCCACAACTGTCTCCCAGCCAGTGTCCCTTAGTCTCCCAGTATCCCTTAGTCTCCCAGTGTCCCCTAGTCTCCCAGTGTCTGTGTCCCTAGTGTCTTAGTGTCCCCAAATGTTTCAGTGTCTCCATGTCTCCCAGTGTCTGTGTTCCTAGTGTCTCAGTGTGCCTGGTGTCCCCATGTCTCCCAGTGTCCACATGTCTATGTCCACAACTGTACCCATGTCTCCCAGTGTCCCCAAGTGTCTGTCAGTCCCAGCCAGTGTCCCCTAGTCTCCCAGTGTCTGTGTTCCCATGTCTTTGTCCCTAGTGTCTTAGTGTCCCCAAATGTTTCAGTGTCCCCATGTCTCCCAGTGTCTGTGTCCCTAGTGTCTCAGTGTCCCCATTTCTCCCAGTTTCCCTAAATGTCTCAGTGTCCCCATGTTTCCCAGTGTCTCCATTTCTCTGTGTCCCCGGGTCTCTCAGTGTCCCCATGTCTCTCAGTGTCCCCAGTATCCTAGTGGCATGGGGACACACTGGGACATTGGGACACTGGTAGAAATGGGAGACTAGGGTACTGGGCAACATGGGGACACTAACACTGTGATACATAGGGACACAGACACTAGGTGACTTGCGAGACTGAGACACTGGGAGACAAGGAGACACTGGGAGCAATCCATCTATACAGCAGAATCAAACTGTGAGTAGTTTGTTGGTGATTTTACAGCATTTTCTCTGATATCACTCCTTGTGATTTACATCATGTGATGTCACGCATAACTAATTAATTATACAAATGATTAAGGCTGGTATTTTTTCCCAAGAAAGGTGGAAACCTTAACTACTCTTCACATACTCCTGCTTAAAGGAGCACTATAGGGTCAGGAACACAATCCTGTATTTCTGACCCTATTATGTTAAAACCACCACCCTGGCCCCTTCTTGCCTCCCTTAATATAGTAAAATATTACTTGTATTCAATTCTGCAGCTGCTGGCTCAGAAGTGGTGGTCTGAGAAATTACAATACTTCCCCATAGGATTGGCTGAGACTGTCAACTAGGCAGATCAGGGGCAGAGCCAGCACAAGTCCAACATAGCCCTGGCCAATCAGCATCTCCTCATAAAGATAAATTGAATCAATGCATCTCTATGAGGAAAGTTCAGTGTCTGCATGCAGAGGGTGGAGACACTGAATGGCAGTGCTGCACACTAGGCAGTACTTCCCCAGGAAGCACCTCTAGCAGCCATCTAAGGAGCGGCCATCTAAGGAGCGGCCAGTGTTTACTGCAAAAAGCCTGAATGGAATGATTCTACTTACCAGAACAAATACAATAAGCTGTAGTTGTTCTGGTGACTATAGTGTCCCTTTAAGTTTGGAAGCTTAAGAGGGATGTATGGGAACAAAACTTGTGTGCACTGGCTGACATTAAAGTTAGTTTAGGTAATGCAGACGTTGGTCTCTCTAACACTGTGGCATGTCCCCTTTCTTCTAGACTCACTACAGACACCTTTTCTCTGTCTCAGACTATATACCAGGAACTTCTGCCTGCTAGTAAGAAGGTAAGGAGACAAGTGGACCAGCAAGTACTATGTGGAGACCTCTGACCCGTAGAAAGAATGGAAGTGAGCACATCATTAGACGCATTTATGTCAAGCTCAAGGTGCTGCCTTCATAGTATGCCCTTAGTTGGACAGCCTGCAGGATTGGCAGGCAGCACTTTTTGGGCATGTTCACCCCTTTTGGAATGTCTTGTCACGTGATTCGTGCCAGTGGCACACCCTTTTACCCTGCCCATTGACTTCCTGCTTCACTGGACACTGCTGTTAGGGGTTATGGATTTACTTGAAAGATGAAAGCATAAATTAGAGAGAAATTAGCATAGAGTATGTGTTTTCTTATAGCTGCATCCTATGAGTTTCCCTCCAGCACCATCTCCATCAGATACATGACGCTTGGGAGGTATGATTGTTTTAGTGTTTTTGGTCGATAAAATTCCGTAATTAGGCCCATCATAATTGTCAGCACCAGGCCCACTGTGCTCTTAATCCGGCCCTGGCTATATATAGATATATAGAGAGATATTTTCATTACTCATACCAATATACAGTATAGCAACACTACCAGGAATATACCAAAGAAAATGCCAGGAGCGGAACATGCAACCTTGAGATCTGAACAGTGAACGTATTCTAATTTGGTATATTAACCAACCACGCTATTTCACTCGCTAACTGGTGTACATAGTATTTTACAGGGTTTATTGCAGTAAAGATGAGATAGATGAGTAAGTGCAGTAGTTACACTGTGTATGTATATTTAATTTATATAGGAGTAATTTACATACTCCCTAACATTGGAATCCTGAGAAGCGTAACACCGGTAGGAGGTGCGTAATTGGGCTTGGTCAGTGATTCAACTGCGTCGCTGGCTCTGCCCAAAGGGGGCGGACCTCCCTGAACCAGGGCGAGTCTGCCTAAATTACTGGCAGGTCAGTCTTTCATTAATGCACCCCCTGCAGAGACCACAGTTTCACTGCTTTGCGTAGTACAAACGTGTCTAATGATATGCTTGCACTGCGCTTTTTGGGAACAGTTTCCTGGTGGTCATAGAAGGGGGACACCAAGAAACAAATTTGGGACAGCAGGACAAAAACAGAAAGTTGGGACTATCCTGCAAAAATCAGGACTGTTGGAAGGTATGTATTTAGCTCTGTACAGGTTACATTACACTAGAGCAGGGGTTCCCAATTAATTTTTCCAGTGGAACCCTTTGACATAGTGAATCAACACCCCCTCTGAGCCCTGGTAAAAAAAAATTAAATTGTGCCGTTTTTTGTATGTGCCAGTGTGTCTGTGTGTCAAGGTGTGTGTATCTGTGTTTGTATGTACCAGTGGGTGTATCTGTGTGTCAATGTGTATCTGTGTGTGTGTGTGTATGTATCTGACACACAGATACACACACACACTGGAACATAGTGGCACACAGATACACACACTGACACACGGTGTGTGTCTGTGTGTGTGTATGTATGTATGTATCTATCTATCTATCTGTGTGTTGTGTGTGTATCTGTATTTGTATTTGCCGGTGTGTGTCTGTGTATCAATGTGTGTGTATCTGTGTTTGTATGTGCCAGTGTGTGTATCTGTGTGTCAGTGTATATGAATCTGACAAACAGATACACACACACACTGGCAAACAGATACACACACTGAAACACAGTGTGTATCTCCGTGTGTGTATGTATCTGTGTGTCAAAGTGTGTGTATCTGTGTTTGTACATACCAGTGTGTGTGTGTGTGTGTGTATGTATCTGACACACAGATACACATAGTGGTACACAGATACACACTGACACACACAGATACGCATCCATACACTCAGATATACACATTGAGACATACACACAGTGTCATATACACACACTGACATACACACACACACACACAAAGACAAATACAAACACACTGATATACACTGGCACATACACACACACACCCCAATACAAACATACTGACACACACACACTCAGATACACACAGTGACACATACAGAAACCTTGACACACAGATACACACACTCAGACACATGTTCTCTTTGACAGACACACATACAAACACATATACACTCTCATTGACTAGCACACATACATTCTCACTGATAAACACACACACACACACTCACTGACAAGCACACATATACTCTCACTGACAAACACACATATACTCTTTGACAGACACACAAACACATCCAAGCTCCCTAAAAGACACACATAATTTTTTTTTTTTTAAATGTAAATTTTACTCCACACAGCCTCCCTACCTTTCGGGGTGTTGGTTTAGAGTCTCTATGTCCCTGTGGTCCAGTGGGGTTGCTGGGCGTGCGGTCCCTGGGGTCCAGTGGGGCTGCTGAGCGGCTGGTGGGCAGGTGGCAAGGGAGCAGTGATCTTCCTGCTCAGCTCCCTCACGCGACTCTTAGTGATGCTGGAGTTACATCATATTCCGGCTCCGGCATCACTGCGGTGCGCGCGAGGTAGCTGAGCCGGGGAGAGTGCTCCCTCACTGCCCGCGGCCATTTTGTTTTACAAAATTTTGGCCAAACCCCAATTGGAAACGCTGCACTAGAGAAAAGTACAGTAAGTGCAGTAGGTACACAATGTACATACAGTATATTTTATTTATATAGTTGTAGCAGGAGTGATCTTGCAGGTTACATTACACCAGTGACAGGTACAGTGAGTGAAGTTCTCATTTTGAAATCAGTTGCTAAGGAAGGCTTGGGTTATGGTACTTAAAGTGTTCTTTTATTGTAGGAAGGGCCCCGGTCCAAAGATTTTACAATCTAAGAAGACAAAAAGCATGTGCAACAATGAGGAGCTACGGGTCAGAGGTCTCCACCTGCTACCCCATTTTCCATCTCTGGCAATTAACAAAACTGACACTATTATATACTATGAGTTACAGTAAAAAGTTTAACGATAGTTAACAGGAGAGTTTCTGCTGTGATCATAAACTCACACAGCACAGCGTTTCGCCGGAGTGGGTGGGAGATAACTCAAAATTATCGGCAATTATTTCAGAAAAAAATACATACTTCAGGGGTAGATTAGTCAAAACTCCTTTCTGAGATGATCGGCAATGATTTCAGAAAAAAATACATACTTCAGCAGTGAATTCTGATTAATATGGAAAATACATTTTACGAAGGCTTGTGTAAAGTGCATGAAATGCGTCAGATTATCTCACCATCCCCTCGATGTCCATAGCACTGATTTAATTTTTTTTAGCTTATAAAAAAAATTTGTTTTTTAATACCTATTCCTCAATGAATGCTGGTTTTATTAGCATACCTGTTCAGGGCTACAACTATTTATCCGAAGCATTGCATATGGAGGAGGAGACCTCAAAGCAAGTTGCCTAATTTTAGAAGAATTTCCTTGTCTACCTTTCTCACTCCCCCTTTCTAACAGCCATCATTCTATCCCTTAGGTGAGACTGTCAGTAACCCCAGCCAATGACTGCTGTTTTGCAATAGTTTTTTGCTTTTCAAAATCGCCTGGAAAAAAAAAGAAGTAATATTTGCAAAAAAAGTGACAGATCAGCAAAAACTAACAATCTGACCAAACCCGCAGTAAACTGGATGTCACAGAGGGGGAGTGGGAAACTCAAGCAAGTGAGTTCTTCAAAATTGTCCATGTAGAAGAGATGGTATATTAAGGATTATATTAAAGGAACACTCTAAGCACCATAATCACCACAAAACACTGTAATGGTCATGGTGCCAGGAGAGTCCAATTGCCCTCTCAGTATAAGTAGCCACATCGTTTGAGTTCCTTTCATCTCCTACCCTGGCACAATTACCATAACAGCAGCTTGTAGTGGTTGTGATCAGGGCTGGCCTTAGGGGTGTGCGAGCTGTGCGGCCGCACAGCCGGCCGGGATTTAAAAAAAAAAAAAAATTGTGGTGGGGCAGAGCTTCCCAGGTGGCGGGGTGGAGCTTCCCAGGCGGCGGGGGCAGAGCTTCCCAGGCGGCGGGGGCAGAGCTTCCCAGGCGGCGGGGGCAGATCTAAAAGTGCCGGATAAGTGCTGCAAGGGAAGCAGGAAGGAGTCCCTGCTTCCCCCAACAACCAGTCTCCAGGAGCTGCACTGCCTCCACAATGAACAGAGGTAACTATGTGATTGTCAGAGTGAGTGTGAGTGTCTGCCTGTGTGTCTGTGTGTGTGACTGTCTGCCTCTGTGTGTGTGTGTATGACTGTGTGCCTGCCTGTGTGTGACTGTCTGCCTCTGTGTGTGTGTGTGTGTGTATGTGACTGTCTGCCTGTGTGTGTGTGTCTGTGTGTATGACTGTCTGCCTGCCTGTGCGTGACTGTGACTGTCTGCCTCTGTCTGTGTCTGTGACTGTCTGCCTCTGTGTGTGTGTGTGAGAGAGAGACTGTCTGCCTGTGTGTGTGTGTCTGTGTGTATGACTGTCTGCCTGCCTGTGTGTGACTGTCTGCCTCTGTATGTGTCTGTGACTGTCTGCCTCTGTGTGTGTGAGACTGTCTGCCTGTGTGTGTGTGTGTGTATGACTGCCTGCCTGTGTGTGACTGTGACTGTCTGTCTCTGTGTGTGTCTGTGACTGTCTGCCTCTGTGTGTGTGTGTGAGAGAGAGAGACTGTCTGCCTGTGTGTGTGTATGATAGTCTGCCTATGTGTGTGTGTATGTGTATGACAGTCTGTCTCCTGTGTGTGACTGTCTGCCTCTGTGTGTGTCTGTGATTGTCTGCCTCTGTGTGTGTGTGTGTGTGTGTGTGAGAGAGACTGTCTGCCTGGCGGTGTATGACTGTCTGTATGGCGGTGTATGACTGTCTGCCTGTGTGTGTTTGTGTGTGTGTGTCTGTGTGTATGACTGTCTGTCTGTATTTGTATGTGTGTGACTGTCTGCGTGTGTGTGTGTGCACACGTGACTGTCTGCCTATGTGTGTGTGTGTGTGTGTTTGTGTGGCTGTCTGCCTGTTTGTGTGGCTGTCTGCCTGTGTGTGTCTGACTGTCTGCCTCTGTGTGTGTGTGTATGTCTTCCTGTGTGTGTGGATGGCCGCCTGCCTCTGTGTGTGTGTGTGTGTGTGGCTGTCTGCCTGCGTGTATGCGTGTGGCTGTCTGCCTGCGTGTATGCGTGGGTTTCTGCCTGTGTGTGTGTGTGTGGCTGTCTGCCTGTGTGTGTATGTATGTAGCTGCCTGTGTGTGTGTGGCTGTGTGTGTGTGTGTGGTGGTCTGCATGTAAGTATGTGTGTGTGAGACTGTATGTGTGGCTGTGTGTGTGTGTGTGTGTGTGTGTTAAACTGTATGTGTGGCTGTGTGTGTGTGGCTGTCTATCTGTAACTGTATATGTGTGTTACTGCCTTTACCTGTGTGTTTCTGCCTGATCCTGTGTATGTGACTATCTGCCTGCGACTATGTGCATGTGGTGGATTTGACAGTGTATATGTATAACTGTGTGCATCTGACTGTGAGAATGTGTGGACATAACTCTGCAAAAATTTACACCTGCATTCACACACAGGCCTAAATGCATGTTTTTATCTGAATTAAATAATCATCACACACAGCCAATAAACCCAGCACAAATATCACATACAACCAATACACGCATATCACACACTGTTAATACACCCATTACAAATGTCACACACAGCCAACACATAGCATACATATCACACACAGTCATCACATTTATCACAGACAACACAAACATTACATAATACATGGATGACAGAGGGGAGGAGGGGTGCTGTGAACATTTTTCGCACAGGGCGCCTAAAGGCCTAAGAGCGGTCCTGGTTGGACATTTACAGATATATACCGGTATATATATATATATATATATATATATATATATATTTAATACATTCCTAAACACAAATACACACACCAGTCAAGCCATAAGACTTGTTTTTCCCACAGAAATCTCACTTTAACAGTACTCTCACTACTGCAAGGGATTCTGGGTATATATATAGATATATATATATAGCTACTGTAACAAAATTAAAAAAATATTTTTATCTGAAAGTTTCTCTATAAGTCATACCACTTCCTCTTTGTGACTAAGATGACTTTTCTCTGTGATTCTCTGCCAGCTTTCATTACAAAACGGTTGTGAATGACTTTCACATCCGGTACTGACCGCTGTCAGGATCACTTCCGGGCCTTTCCTAAATAGCTGCTGAATGTGTTGCTTGCCAAGCAGTCCTGTCTGCTCCCTGCCCTGACTTAACTTTGCAGTAGTCTGAGGGTTCAGATCCCAGGTCAAGGCAGAGTTAAAAACAACTTCATGTTTCTCCTCTTAACCTCAAATTAAGCTTTGCCCACAGCAATGTGCCAGGCTTAGTCACTGGAGCTTTACATTATGGATAAAGAATAACTATTATTAAATTTTTAAAAAAAATATCTTAAAGGAATACTGGAAGCATCACAACCAGGGCCGCCCTTAGGCCTTTAGTCGCCCTGTGCGAAAAACTTGCCCCTCCTCCCCCCTGTCATCCATGTATTATGTAATGTTTGTGTTGTCTGTGATAAATATGATGACTGTGAAATGGACCTAAAAAATCAAGAATCCTTTCATTGCCAGACCTATAATAGCTTGAGTGTCTTCTTGAGCTAAAGGCATCGATCAATAAGGTGTGTTATTTCTTTGGATCTCCAAGTCAGCCCGCTAAAGAACATCTGTGTATTATGATGAAAAAAGATGACATAAAATATGAAATAAATAAATATAAAATGAATTCAAAGCCTTTTGGAGCTTATGTGTCCAGATCCAAAAACACCTCACTTCTCAGAAGCTTCTGGATCCTATCTCCTCCTAGTCGTGGTTCTTGAATATGTTCAATGGCAATACATTTCATTGAAGGGAACTGGTGTCTTGCTTCCAAAAAAATGTTGAGCTACCGGCTTTTCAGAAATCGTACCCCAAATCCTATCATCTGATTGATGAGCAGTTCCTTCTTACGCGCTCCCATAGTTTATTTGAAGTTTGTTGAATATAATGTAACCCACGAGGGCATGAGATTCTACGTACTATATATGTGTCGTCGTACAAATAATACATACTCTGATTTTTCCTGAAGGTAAATGGGTAGAAGTTTTTGATCGAAATCATATTTAATGTTTTATAGATATATATATTCAGACCCCTTCATTTCAATCTACACTCAATATCTCACGATGTCAAAGCAAAAACAAATAGATTTTTACAAATATATTAAACTGCAAAAATGGAAATATTAAATTGGACCTTGACTCGGTTAAATGATGCACCTTGGCAGTGATTACAGCCTCAAGTCTTTTGGATATGATTTCCAGGTAGTTTCTGCCATTCATATTTACAGATCCTCTCAAACTCTACCAGGATGAATGGAGACTGTCAAAGGCCAGTCATTTTCGCAACTTTTTAGAGATGGTCGATTGTATTCAAGTCCAGACTGTGGTTGGGTCACTCAAGAAGATTCACCGAGTTGTTCCCGAGCCACACTTGAGTTGTCTAGGTTCTCTGCATATGATCATTGTCTTGTTGGAAGTTTGACCTTCAACCCAGTCTTAGGCCCTGAGAGTACCGGACCGGGCTTTCATTTAGGATATCTTTGTATTTTGCTGCGTTCAACTTTCCCTCAAGCCTCACCAGTCTCCAAATCCCTGACTCTGAAAAACACTCACAAAGCACAATGCTATCACTAACCTGCTTCACTGCTTCACAGTTCAATCTTCATTTCATCAGAGCAGAGAATCTTGTTTCTCACCATCTCAATGTCCTTTGCATACTTTTTTGCAAATTCCAAGCAGACGTTTATGTGTATTGCAGTGAACAGAGGCAAGATCGGTGGATTGTTGCAATTGTATTTGTCCTTTTGCAAGTTTCTCCTATTTACACACATGACCTATGGAGCACATCCACATTGACCATTGGGCTTTTGGTCACCTCTTTTACCAAGGCCCTTTTCTCCCGTTTACCCAGTTTGGAAGGGTGGCCAGCTCTCAGTAGAGCCCTGGGTGTTACAATTTTCTTCAATTTAACAATTGTTCAACTTTACCATCCTTAGTTAAAGTGATTTACACATCTACAGGTATATGCTTTAGGCATTGGAAGAATAACCTGATTATTAATCAAATAATGTCTGTTTAATCAAACAATTGTGTCCTAATACTGGGTAATGTATTTATTTATTCATTTAGCCTTGATGATGACGTCACTAATTTGCAGTTCCGATTAAAATGTGTACTCATGTGTATCTGATTTAAGGCGATGGAATTTATGACCACAGATAAGTTTATCTACGGTAATTAGTTAGCAATTTTCCCATAGGCTTTAATGGGAAAATTTTAATTCAATTACCAGAGATAAACTTAGCTTATGTCATAGAAAACAGCTACACGTTGTTTAAAATGAACATTCCAGGCACCAACATGCCTCATGCGTTTTGTAGCCTTTTGGTCTAAATAATAAAGTTGTATATTTTGTATGCCCAGCATGTTAACTTTTTGCAAAACAAAAACATTTATTTTGTAGCATTCTGCATGCTAACTCTCCTCAATATCACATCCACTACTAGAAAGGTGCTTTCTCATACAGTTTTCTGATTTTGGAAGCTGGTGATAGGCTGAGTGCCACTGCTGATGCTCTCATCCCATCGTCAGCTTCAGGTGCGCAGGTTCTTTACTGACGCCTTGGACTTCACCAAAACAAGAGGGGCATAGCGTACAGGCACCATCTACACAACTTTGGGGGTTAAACTGTTCATATATGGCTTAACTCCATAAGGTAAGACATCCCCCAGGACCCCTAGGCACCATGTCAACTTCACTTTGCTGAAGTTGTTATAGTGCACAAAGTGTTCCCTTAATCATGGAGATTGTTCCATCCCACACTAGCACAGTTTGTGGCTTAAATAGACGTTGTTTGAAGTTTTGCCACTGAGATAAATTATTGTAGTTGACATGAAGTCTGGGACATTTCAGTAGACTGATGCCAATGTAAATTAAAAAACAACTTCTCTGTTTATAACGGAATTCATTCTTAAAGTGGCACTGTCATATTTCTTTTTTTTTCAGTTTCCCCTATCCTTATACACCTTGTATCTTAATAATTATACTCCCCTGTTACTTACCTTTATTGATCATTATTATCTTTTATTCCCTATATCTTAGTGTCTCCGTTCTGTTCTCCTCTGTCCATGATGCTTGTGGTGTGCCCTTCTGTGGGTGAGTGCCTGAAGTCTTGTAAAAATGCACAGAACAAGGCACCCATTCTGTTTCCTGAATTGTGAGACAGACATCCAGGACAGAGGTAAGTAAATCCTTTAAACATATCTGACCAATTGAGTGTGAGTAAATTAGCTTGGCATTGGACACATAACATTGCTTTAAAAACACCCATTGCCCACAATTGCCAAAAATCACACTCTACACACGAAAAAGTACTTTACTTTTTCTTATCTTCTAATCTGAAAATAAATAAATAAAATGAAAGTAAGGGGAAATAGAGGGACACAAAAATAAATAGATACATTTTATATTTTATATACATTTCTATATAATTTCTATATAAATATATCATTTATTTTTCTTTGTTTGTTTTTATTTATGTACGTAAAATCCTACAAATTGACACTATTGCTTTAAGCAAGACTTTGCAAAACTTAAAGGACCACTATAGTGCCAGGAAAACAAACTTGTTTTCCTGGCACTATAGGGTCTTTAGGTCCCCCTCACCCTCAGGGTCCCACTCCCGCTGGGCTGAAGGGGTTAAACACTTACCTTTCTCCAGTGCTGGGCTCCCTCTGCGCTGGGGAACTCTCCTCCCTCTCCCGATATCAGCGTCAAATGCGCATTCAATCAGTCCATAGGAAATCATTTCTTAATGCTTTCCTATGGACGCTGGCGTCTTCTCACTGTGATTTTCACAGTGAGAAGCGTAGAAGCGCCTCTAGCGGCTGTCAGTGAGACAGCCACTAGAGGCTGGATTAACCATAGTGTAAACATTGCAGTTTCTCTGAAACTGCTATGTTCACAGCTGCAGGGTTAACACTAGATGGACCTGGCACCCAGACACTTCATTAAGCTGAAGTGGTCTGGGTGCCTATAGTGGTCCTTTAGGCAAAAAAAAAAAAAAGCTTTCAACTTGGCTATAGTCACAGCTCAGCCATCAACCGGCATTTGACTACAATTCACCATTCAATGTAGACCAGGCTTGAGAGAGCACTTTAAAGGGAAACTGTCATGATTTACCTGGCCATCCGCTCTCTCGCCTCAATCACCTTAACGAGTTTTTAGACTTCTGTAACACCTACCTCCAGTCCACAAGCACTCCTAGTCTGTTCTCTGACAATTTGTCCTGCTTGGGGATACTTCCTTGAGGCTGCCAATACGCTAGCTGCATTGCCAGCATGCCGGCGTCTGAACATACCCTAGCCAACACTAGCATGCACTGTGGTTATGGGTGGAGAGCACCCATAACTACTGTATGAGGTCTGCTAAGGAATTGAGAGAGATGGGAGAGAAAAACTTTTTAAATAGGTTTTTCTCCCAATCTATACATTTGCTTGCATTACTGCTAGCACAATGTACAGGTGTAATTTTAAATTCCTTTTTAAAAGAGCTAAAGTTGTATATTTGATGACAGTTTCCCTTTAACCCCTTAAGGACACATGACGTGTGTGACATGTCATGATTCCATTTTATTCCAGAAGTTTGGTCGTGAAGGGGTTAAGGTCAGGGCCGGACTGGGAGAAAAATTCGGCCCGGGCATTTTTTTAACACAGCGGCCCACTAAAAAGGGGGCGGGGCATAGGAGGTGTGTTTTGTCATCACCAATGACAAACACGCCTCCTCTCAAAGTGAGCATGTTGCTTCAATGCTCTTCCAGGGCAGACCATGCGCAGAGCTCTGCTGAAGAGCTCTAGCATGAGAAAAAAGTCCTGTATTTGTTCTGCACATGCTTGCACTGTCTTTCCTTGCAACTTGTCTCTGGTGTCTCTATAAATGGATACCAGGAGACAAAAGGCCAGGAAAGAGTATTGTGCATGTGTTTGGAGCCTGCTTGTGGTATTGGGTGTGTGTAGAGTGAGCTGGTCGTGGTGTGGTATTGTGTAATAAGGTCGGTTTTAGTCGTGTTGTGTTTGTGGTGTAATGTGATGCATATGTGGCTCAGGGACCCCCTCCCGCCCGGCTCTGAAAAGGGGTTAAAACTTACCTTTTTCCAGCGCCGGGCGGGGAGCTCTCCTCCAATCCGCCCGTCGGCTGAATGCGCACGCGCGGCAAGAGCTGCGCACGCATTCAGCCGGTCGCATAGGAAAGCATTTATAATGCTTTCCTATGGACGCTTGCGTGCTCTCACTGTGATTTTCACAGTGAAAAGCACGCAAGCGCCTCTAGCGGCTGTCAATGAGACAGCTGCTAGAGGCTTTGGGGGAAGGCTTAACCCATTGATAAACATAGCAGTTTCTCTGAAACTGCTATGTTTAGAAAACAATGGGTTAACCCTAGAAGGACCTGGCACCAAGACCACTTCATTAAGCTGAAGTGTTCTGGGTGGCTAGAGTGGTCCTTTAAGAGTGTTGTGTGTGTGTGTGTGTGTGTGTGTGTGTGTATATATATACACACACACACACACACACACACACATATATATATTTGGAAGTATTGTGTATGTGTGTGGTGCAGTGAGTTGGGGGGGTTCTGTGTGTATGTGAGGGGTGCAGTATGTGTGTGTGTGAGGGTGCGGTGTGAGTGATGGGTGTGAGAGTGCCCTGTGTGAGATGGGTGTGAGAGTGCTGTGTGAGAGAGTGCTGTGTGTGTGTGAGAGTGCTCTGTGAGAGTGCTGTGTGTGATGGGTGTGAGAGTGCTGTGTGTGTGTGAGTGCTCTGTGAGAGAGTGCTGTTTGTGAAAGTGCTGTGTGAGAGAGTGCGAGAGTGCTGTATAAATGTTATTGTGTGTGTGTAGGGGGGGGGTAAATAAAAAAATAAAATAAAAAAAACAGGCATTATGTCCCCCCCTCCCTTCTTACCTTTAGCCTGGGAGGGGGGGTCCGGCACGCTGGGAGGCGGGGTGGCGGTGTTCCCTGGTGGTCCTCGTGGGTGAGTGAACTCTAGCCTGTGAGGCTAGAGTTCACTCTCGCGAGATCCGGTCGTTGCCATGGCAACGCGCCAGATCTCGCGAGAGGAACCCGGCGGAGCTGCAAGTTAGAGCTCCGCCGGGTCCTCTCTCCAGCCTGGCTGGCTCCCCCCCTCTCTCCCCGCCGGCGGCCGCATGTGGGCCGGTCAGGGAGATCCTTGATCCCCCCACCGGCCCGTCGTGACAAACAGCGGGGCCGGCGCTCGCATAGTGCCGGCCCTGCATAGACCGGCAGGGGAGATCCTGGAACCTCCCCTGCCGGCCTCGGCCCATGGCCACCGCGGCCCACCGGGCATTTGCCCGGTGTGCCCGATGGCCAGTCCGGGCCTGGTTAAGGTAACCGACTGACGTGGCTGAGCTGTTTTGGCATTCTCTCTGCATGATGACAGAATCTGATGATGACCCGATCTGGATAACCTGGGAGACACAGATTGCTGACACTCTCTGGTACATTGTAGACCATTTCTTGACAAATTTGCTTGAAATCTAGGAGCCAGCTAAAAAAGTTAGGATAAAGGAGTATGGTGCACTGTAACAGGAATATATATAGTGTGTGGAATCACCAAAATCAAAAATGGCATACATACATAATTTGAATTGTAAACTGCAGCGATTCAGATATAAAAAGAATCTGCTTAGTATTCAATCACTTAAATAAAAATATATAAAAAAACAACATAGTGTAAAAACACACACAAATTACAAATAAAATAAGGGATAATATTGCTCACTGATGGACACACATACTCTCGCTCACTGACAGACACATTCACAGACACACATACACTCACTGATACACACACACACACAAGTCATTACTTTTATTATTTTAAATCCACCCAGCCTCCCTATCTTTCCCTGGGGTCCAATGGGGTGCTGTCATCTCCCTGCTCTTCTCCCGAGAGCGCTGTTTAGTGATGTGGGACCGGAATGACATCATATTCCGGCATCAGTGGAGGGTGCGCGAGGGAGCAGAGCAGGGAGATTACAGCTCCCTCGCCGCTGCACTCATTCAGCTGCCTGCCTCCCTCAGCTCTTAAAGAGGCGACCGTCTGCCTGCCTACCCGCCTCCAATCTCGGGCAGCCGGTAACCTCAGGGGCTGAACAGGCTCACAAATCCAAGGCAAATTTCATGGCGACCTGGCGCTTGGGATTTGTCGAGCTCTGTTGTAGACAATCAATGTATCTCCTCTGACTTTACATAACTTCAAATGACTTTATCGTCAGAGAACTTTAAAGTTTGGGGGACTTTTTTCATCAAGGAGTACTTGACTACTGGAAAATGTAACTTCCATGGCTAACATTTCACAGCAGATGTACTCCTGGCCCGAAGACGGATATTTACAAAAGTGAGAATCCGAAGTGAAATTTAAATTGAGTTTCAAGTTTAATGCCAGAGTAGCCAAACTGAAAATATAGCTGACTTAGAAAGTGTTTCCAGTTCGGCTAATTGACCTTAAAGTTGAAATTGGCTTTGAATTCTCATTTTAAAGGGACACTGTAGGCACCCACACCACTTCAGCTAATTGAAGTGGTCTGGGTGCACTGTCCCTTTTGTCCTTAGTGCAGCAATGTTAACCATTGTAATTCCAGAGAAACTGCAATGTTCACGTTGCAGCACTAAGTCTGCCCACAATTGCTGTCTACCACACAGCTACTAGAGGGCTTCCTGAATTGAAACGGACAAAATATAATGAGCAGTGAAAATCACAACATAAAATAAGTAAAAATCACAACACATAAAATAAGTAAAAAATGCAAATATCAGTAATTAAAAGGAGCTTACTCAGATCAAATTTAGAATAAAGTGCTTAAACGGGAGTAATATCCTCACTGTCTTTTTTCAGATGAATCCACTCATATGAAAGACAAAAAACAGATAAAAAGAACCAATAGTGCAATATGAACGGTACAATAGATTAAATAAACGGTAATAAACTCACATTTAGTAGAGCTATAGCTAGCTCTAGTGTGAAGGGCGTACAGCGGTATAATCCCCGCTTATGGGATATGTTGTGGGTTTCTTCTGTCTGGGGTATGGTCCACACACAGGAAAGAGGGTAAAAAGAGACAACTAATAGTGCCCACTGAATAAAAACAACAGTATATATAATAACTAAAATAGTACTCACAAGCAAAGAGCAGGCTATCAGCTCCTTGGTAACAACGCTGGTGGTATGATCCCCACCTCTGATTTCTTGGAGTGCAGGATACTAAAAAATCCCAGGTAAAAATCAAGTGTATAAAAAGATAGTTGGCACAAGAGAAGTGACTACAATTTTTTATTACAATACACAATTAAAAACCCACAAACGCGTTTCGCCTCAGGGCTTTATCAAAATGGAATAACACATAATACCTGGCAGTATGAGTTTAAATAGGGATACAAATGATTAAAATTGGCGCCAAAACTAAGAACAGCCAATCACAGTACACATAGTGAAATATAACTTAAAATAGGCTAAAACATATATAGGTAGTAAACAGAGTAATTGTAGTACTTGGGTTTTAACCCTTTATTTACTGGGATGGAGGGGGAGGCATGGGGAGCGATAATGCCAGGAATACAGCTCTGTATTTCTGGCACTATAGTATCCCTTTAATGAATAACCCTGTAAGTCTCTAAAATTTCTTGATAAAAATCCACATGTTGGGCGTAAGCACGTGATACCCCTCTTCATTACAGCACTAACTAAGATGCGTATGCCACTCTGAAGTGGCGCTTCTCAGCGCTCTACGTATAATGCTATCACTCCATATAGCAAGATTTTAGAGTCAATATAATTTTGCTAATTTTCTTTTTAAAGATGACATTTGTAAGTTGACATTTTTAAAGTGGGGCCTAACCGTTCTTGTTTTTCTTGATCTTAATTGATTTATCTAATAAATCATCTGCATTAGTCAATTTCTGACATATGGGACCACAAGAGTTGATGATATAGATATTTGTAATGAATAATAATAATAATAATCTGAAATAGTCATCATCATATTTTATGGTTATCGTAAGTTGCTAAATATTTAGGTGTAACATGAAGAGCAAGATAGCCCACAAATATCTGACTTAAAACTTGCAAATTAATCAATCATCAGAAATATCTCCCAGAAACCAAATACTGACATTGCAATAGGACAGACCGATAGAATGCTTTAAATGCAAGAAGCCTACTCAAGGCAGCAAACAGTGGTTAGCTTCAAACCGCACAGCTATATTGTACTAAGCTAGTATTTCCCTCTCTTAAACCACAGTGCTGTCATGATTATTTACTAACGTGAGAATTCAAGGTAATTTTCAAATGTAAGGCCCGAGTAGTGGAATTGGAAGCATAGCTGAGAATTATTCTAGCTCGTATAGTTTGACCTTATATTTGAAATTCACTATGAATTTACCTAGAATTCTCACATTAAGGAATAACCCTCTATGTCCATTTGAAATGTGAAAAAAATAAACATTTCTTTTTTGTAAAGCGGTAAATGTGATGGAAGGAGGGCAATGGTCAAATGTTTCCTAGCATACAGGGTCCACAGGCTCACAGTAACATTCAGGAGTAACGTGGTTGGGGTTGTACAAACACTGTGTGTGTTTGCGTGGTCTGGTGGCCATCGATCTCAGTGTTCTCCAGGTTTGATGGACCACTGGGGGTGTTTGCAAGTGTTCACAGGGTTTAAAGCGGAACTTTCATATTCTTCCCCCAAAACTTAACGAAATACTAAATTTGACTGTGTTGGAATTTCACTGAAATAGCAGCCCACCCCTGCAATTTATGAAGCAACCCGATGACCCTTCAGTGGGCCATTCCAGGCAGATGCATGGGTTAGGTGCATGAGTAGGTTGTTACACAGTAAGTTGACCTGGTGGGAATTAAGAAATGTTTTACTTTTTTTTATTTTATTTTTTATATAAGAACGTTTGCACCTCCCTTCTCCATTCCAGATTGAATTTATGTATTGGACTGGGGTAAGAGTGGGAAATCAAATTGATGGCACATTTAAAGGGATTCTATAGTGCCAGGAAAACAAATTTCCTAACACTTAAAATCCTACAGTGCTCCCCCGACTGTGGAATTATCAATTGTATAGACAATTTACAGAATTACTCAGAAAAATTAGAATTCGGGGTTTAAAAAAAAAAACTTTCAGTTCAACTACTCTGGCCTTAAATTTGAAATTGACTTTGAATTCACTTTGCATCCACACTTTATTTAATAACTCTGTTCCTCTTGGTAGAGCATTGGGAAGAATGTTAGAGAAAATATATAATGTACTGATGGATTCTTTGAAACTCAATCTGTTGTGGACTACATTTCCCTCAATTCTAAGCCGGCCATTCAGGCACGCTCAAGTAGACTCTAATGTTGACTCTATTTTGATACACGGACCATGTAGTATGCTGAAGAAGTTTGTGAAAACACAGGATGTTGTTCTTTCGTTGTTTGTAAACATGTATCAGCACCTGTGTATACTTCCATGGTCTGTTTGTTTATGTCACTGTGTGTGATATTGTGTGTCTCTCATGTGTGCATCACTGGTTATACCTCCATTCAGGATTACAATATCTGGGTCCACAAGCATTTTCTTTGCCAAATGACAAGTAGTGTCCCTTAGATTAATCATGTAATTAAGCCTCTCATTAACCCAATCTATTGCACTCTGCACTCAAGCTATTCTCTTCTTAACCCCTTAATGACCAAACTTCTGGAATAAAAGGGAATCATGACATGTCACACATGTCATGTGTCCTTAAGGGGTTAAACCCATTTTTCCCTAATCACCTTGTTAATAAACTTCAAACCGTTTGTTAAAAACAGGGAACTTTAGGTAACAGATATGTGGGTGGCACATCTGCTTCCAAAAAATCTGCACTGGGAGAAAAAAAACAAAACTGATTTTTCCAGCTTGTCTATATTAGCAAAACTGTGCTCTTCCCTCGTCCTTTCTCCACAAATTAATTTTGCAGTGCAATGTACTCGTCTGAAAAGATACCCTATAACCCTAAATTAAATTAACCTAATACCCCCAGACCCTATAGCCTTCAGCATTATCCTAAGTACCCCTAATAATAACAACAAACGTCTTACCTAAACCCCCTAACCATAACCTAGTATTGTTATAAACATTGTAGTTGTTAATAGTCATGTAATGTCAAGGCATTTTTATTAGTGACGCAACATTTCAGCATCCCGGGTTAGCATCTAATAAGCCAGTTTTTTAATAACAAAATTGTCATCAAATTACCTGAAGATACAATTTAAGTGGAAATTCATTTTACTCAAGGTCATGTTGTTTGTTGTAAAGGAAATGCTTACCAAGTAAAGTGCCTGAGGCAAACGTTGACCTGTTCATTAACCCTCCCCAACGCGTTTCAGATTTAATATAAGCATGTGTACTTACAAAGAGTAACGGACTTAGAACCTAGGTTAGACGTTTATGGTTTTGCTTCTGACTGTTAAGTATTCCTGACACAACTTGCGTGCTTGCTCACAGAATAGCAGCACGTCTATCGACACAAATAGCTAAAAATTGGGAATACATTTTAAAAATGGAACCCAGTATGAATTAAATGGAAAATAAAAGAGATGGTGTTTATAATATGTGATATATTATAGTGAATTATGTATTATGGGGACATCACAATAAACCACAAAGCTAACCTTCACACACAATACTGTAGTGCAGGGGTTAATGCTTGGTGTAGTTTCAAATTTTTAGTGATAGTGTACTGTGTTTGAGTAATGTATGGGTTAATGTGTAGTGCAATGTGCTAGGTTAGTGTAGGGTTTAATGCAGTATGGGATTCTAAAACATCATCTCTCTTAAAATAACGGCAACTTCATGTAATATACATACATTCTGATCATTTTAGATTATGGGTTAATTTGTTTAAAATTAAAGTAAAGGCTAAAGTAGCTGATCTGGAAAAATTCTCCAAATTTGCTACAGACACAGTTTGGCTAATTTAGCCTAATTTGAATTGCCCACAATTTGGATTACAATGATCAGAACTCCAATATAGAGCTCTCCACACACAGTACATAACATCTTTAGCTCTATCTGTCCATCTTCCTAACCCTCTCTTAGCTCCCCTTGCCATTAATCCATCTGAAGTAATGCTCTTGCTATGATAACTCTAGCTTTTTCTATTAAAGGACCACTCCACACCCCCAAAGCACTAAAGCTTACTGAAGTGCTTTATGGGTGAGGAGTATCCTCATTTAAGCCCAGTTTATAAAAGTGCTGATTTCTATGATAGCACAAGTGCTGATTTCTATGAGAAATCAGCACTTTTATAAATTAGCCAGGGAACTCCCCCCTGGCTGTCAATCAAACAGCCAGGGAGGATTCCTTCCTACTTCCTGTTAGCTCCCCTACTTAAGTGTGCCTGCATCCCCCTCCCTCATAGACCTCAGACCAGCTTGTCAGCTTCATCCCTGCACATGCGCGACCAGGTGAGCGCACGTGCACGGTCCAGTATATGAGTATGTAACATTGTGCACATGGGGACCAAGCCAGAGGCTTCTCAGTGAGAAGCCTCTGATTGGTTATTTTCTTGTGAAGAGACTGAAAGTCTCTTCTGGTGGGAAAGGGGAGGGGCTTACAAAGGCTGCAGTCATAAGAACTGCAGCTTTTGTAAGCTATTTTGAAAGATATTCCCAATGAAAATATGCATGTATGTATTTATTGGAGATATATTTACTAAACTGTGTGTACTAAACTGTGTTTTGGGGGTTTCTTTTGGTTTGGGTTTGGAAGTGTGGAGTGGTCCTTTAAATATTGCTGCTGTAATCAGTGGCGTGAGAAAGGGGGGTGAGAAAGAGGAGAGAGGGGGGTGAGAGAGGGAGGGAAAGGGGGTGAGAAAAGAGGAGAAAGGGGGGTGAAAGAGAAATGAGGGGGGGTGAGAAAGAGAAATGAGGGGGGTGAGAGAGAGAAATGAGGGGGGTGAGAGAGAGAAATGAGGGGGGAAGAGAAAGGGGGGGTGAGAAAGGAGGGGGTGAGAGAGAAATGAGGGGGGTGAGAAAGGAGGGGGTGTGTATTAATTATGGGGGTGTGTATATTAATTATGGGGGGTATTATTGGGGAGTATTAATTATGGGGGGTGTATATTAATTATGGGGTGTATTAATTATGGGGGTGGTGTATATTAATTATAGGGGGTGAATTAATTATGGGGGTGAATTAATTATAGGGGTGGATTAATTATGGGGGGTGAATTAATTATAGGGGTGGATTAATTATGGGGGTGGATTAATTATGGGGGGTGGATTAATTATGGGGGTGTATTAATTAAGGGGAGTGGATTAATTATGGGGTGGATTAATTATATGGTGGATTAATTTATGGGGGGTGGATTAATTATGGGGGGTGGATTAATTAGTGTGGATTAATTATGGGGGGTGGATTAATTATGGGGGAGTGGATTAATTAAGGGGTGGATTAATTAGTGTGGATTAATTAAGGGTGTGTGTATCAATTAAGGGGGTGGATTAATTAAGGGTGTGTGGATGAATTAGTGTGGATTAATTAAGGGGTATGGATTAATTAAGGGTATGGTTTAATTAAGGAGAGTGGATTAATTAAAGAAAACCTTTAACATTTTTACAGGTTTTTGGGTTGCCAAGCACAGGATCCGCCCCGGGTGCCAAATCTGCAGTGGTAAAATTGTATGTGACATGGGAACTAGAACCAACAATCATTACAGATTAAAACAGATTGAAATAAGAATCAGATCAGTCCTCAGAGTCACAGCTCCAGTCTGCAGGTCTCAGCTGTAGAGTGACAGAGCACTTTAACTCCTTAAGGACCAAACTTCTGGAATAAAATGGAATCATGACATGTCACACATGTCATGTGTCCTTAAGGGGTTAAAGAAGATTGAATCCATGTATTTCTATGAGGAGATGCTGATTGGCTAGGGCATCCTATGGGAAAGCATTGTGATTGACTGAGATAATTAATTCTGATGATGTCAGCCAAGGAAGTGGGTCAGGGTGGGGCGAAATTTTTACTTATTTAAAGGGGGTTAGGAACCTTACACATGCTCTTAACACTATTAGGTCAGGAATACATGTTTGTATTTCTGACCCTATAGTGTTCCTTTAATTATATATCTGAGTAAATTTCCTTGCTTAATCAGGCCTCAGAGAGTCACAAGGGCTATTGGGGGAGAGAAAAAGATAATATTATACACTTACATTTGGTAGGGGCCAGGTGCTACTGTTGTGCTCTCTGTTTTACTTCAAAGATGGCTTTTGCGTCTCTCTCCTCTTGGCACTCTAACCCCAACCTCTGGTGCTATCAGCCTATGATGGCTGTGAATAGAGAGGCCAATAGCATGTCTGCACCCATGGGCAGCTGACTTTGCTGCTTGTATGGCAACTCAGTGGAAATTCCTTTTAAAGGACACTAGGCATGAAAAAGGGCAGATTTCGAATCAGACCCATTTTTTTTTTTTTACCTGCCTAGATTATCTCAAAAAACATTCTCCAAACAGTTACCAATGAGAGGAGAGGGGCTCTGCAAAGCTGAAACAGAAATTACAGAAGTAAAAAGACACAATATTTCTCCCACATTTTTTCAACCAAACAGATTGTTTTGATTCCTATACCAGATGTGCGTAGACGCGTTTCATTGTGTGATGTTTGTTATTAGTAAAGTAGCCTTTCTGCTTCCTTTATTCTATTATGTGTGACCATGTGTTGCACATACTGCAGGTGACGTGTCTTAAGGGTCACCACACCCATGCAGTATTAGCAGATAACTTTGTATTTAAAGGGTGTGTGTTTATTCCCAGTGATAAGACCTGGAGAGTAATATAGCTATATCCGGGCATACAAACATATGTGTGATCATGTAATAGGCTGTATATATATCAGTTGTTATCGTGAAAGGTGTATACACAAGGATTCCAGGGGTAATTCTGCAGGTCACAGCAAAATATATACTGTACTGAGAGATATACATATATATTTATATACATATGTCCAACATGAAATATGCTCAGAAGCTGGTTTGCTTATACACAGTATATACAACAGAGAAATGTGATCAGTGATGTATAAACAAATGTATCATACATGCAGGGCCAGATTAATAGCCTATTAATATTAATATTAATAGATTAATAGGCCTGGTGCTGACAATTATGATGGGCCTAATTACAGAATCTTATCAACCAAAAACAGTAAAACACTCCCAAACGTCATGTATCTGATGGAGATGGTGCTGGAGGGAAAGAAAGCAGCAGCTATAAGAAAACACATACTCTATGCTAATCTCTCTCTAATGTATGCTTTCATTTTTCAAGTAAATCCATAACCCCTAACAGCAGTGTCCAGTGAAGTAGGAAGTCAATGGGTGCGGTAAAAGGGTTTGCCACTGACACGAATCACATAACCTGCCAAAAGGGGCGAACATGCTTTAAAAGGGGGCATGTCTGCCCAAAGAATTGGAAGGCCAGCCTGGCATGAATGCATATCAGACTGCTTGCCAATCATGCAAGCTGGCCAACTAAGGGCATACTATGCAGACAGCACCCTGAGCTTGGCATAAATAAGTCTAATGATGCGCTCAGTCAACGCTATCTAAGGACTGTCCCCTAGCGCTCACTGGTCCACTTGTCTCCTTACCTTCTTACTAGCAGGCAGAAACTCCTGGTATACAGTCTGAGACAGAGAAAAGGGGGATGTAGTGAGTGTAGAAGAAAGGGAACATGCCACAGTGTTAGAGAGCCCAAAGTCAGCATTACCTTAACTAATTTCATTGTCAGCTAGTCCACACAAGTTTTGTTCCCATACTTCCCTCTTAAGTTTCCATACTTAAGCAAGAGTATGCGAAAAGTAGTTAGGGTTGCCACCCTTCTTGGAAAAACATACCGGCATTACTAATTTGCATAATTAATTATGTATCAGTAACTTCACATGATCTAAATCACAAGGAGTGACATAAGAGAAAATGCTGTAAAATCACCAAAAAACTACTTAGTTTGATTCTGCTGTATAGATGGATTGCTCCCAGTGTCTCCCTGTCCCCCAGTGTCTCAAGTCTCCCACTGTCTCAGTGTCCCTATGTATCAGTGTCCCCGTGTCTCCCAGTGTCCCCATGTGTCGATTACCCCATATTTCCCAGTGTCCCAGTCTCCACGTCGTCCAGTGTACCATTGTCTCTCTGTGACCCCCAGTATTCCTATGTCTCTTAGTGTCCCCTAGTGTCTATGTCCCCATGTCTCCCAGTGTCCCCTTGTGTATGTGTCCCCATGTCTCCAGGGTCCCCATGTCACTAGGACACTAGGAAACATGAGAGACATGGGGACACTGAGAAATATGACTTTGGGAGACCTAGGGACACTGAGAGAAATTGAAACATTGGGGCACTGGGAGACATGGGGACACGGACACTGGGAGACATGGGGACACTAAGACACCAGTGACACTGGGAGACTAGGGGACACTGGGAGACTAAGGGACACTGGCTGGGACATTGGGGAACTAGAGGACACTTGAAGACATGGGACACTGAGACACTGACTGGGAGACATGGTGACACTGTGTCCCTAGTGTCCCCATGTCTCCCAGTGTCCCCAAGTCTCTCTATGTCCCCAAGTGTCTGTGTCATAATGTCTCCCAATGTCCCTTAGTGTCTCAGTGCCCCATGTCTCCTTGCAGCCTTTCCCCCCATCCCTTACTTCCCTGAGCTGTAGGCTGTCTCTGCAGGGTGGGAGTTGCTGTCTGGACTCTCTGTAGCTGCTCCCCTGCAGATCAGTGAGTATAGATAGGCAGGGATGGATATGCTGGAACTTCCTATCCCTGCCTTTCTCCACACACAGTGTGACCCCTACTGGCCAGTGCTGGTATTGCATAGTAATCTCTTGTTTATACTGAGAAAAATACCAGCATTTGTATTGCCAGTAGGACTGCAATATTGGCAGCGGCCAGGCAGCTTTAAATATTGGCTGTGCCAGTAAGAGGTTTCCAGGAGGAAACCCTAATGCCTAATTTCCACTAAGTGGTATGGTTTGGGTCGGTACAGTTCGGAAGGGTTAGACTGGTCCAGCCTATTCAGGTGAGCGTTTCCACTGCAGTCCTACCGCCAGGGGGCATGCGGGGTTTAGACCAAATGCCTAGCATGTCATTTGTCGTGAGCATTGACGTTTTCCTGTCCGCCAATCAATGGATTGTATAGTATGACGCCAGTAGTTCCACCCTAAGCGTACTGTACCATTTCCTATGGACCTACATCTGAAGGGGGCCCAGGAATGGTGCGGTTTGGTTCGGTTGTATGAGCCACTTTCATAATGGAAACACTCAAAATAGCATACCAGACCGTACCGACCCGAACCATTCCGCTCAGTGGCATTAGAGTAGTGTGTTTTTTTTAAATCAATGGGCCTATTTCATGGGCATGGGCCTGGAGCTGCAGCTCCATCAGCCCCTATATTAATCCTGCCCTGCATACATGGTCTCTACAAATCAGCATTTTGGGTGCAGAAAGGAGAAATGATATCTGACTGATTTGAAGTATCAGAAAGTGGATGTCAAAAGGTATTAAATGTCTGAAGAGAAATATACAAAGTAGGAACTCTTAGGTGAGTGGTCCAAATGAGGGAATTTTGACTAAAAGAGTAATACAAAATGAATGATTGGTCATTATACAAAATGGCTCTGATGTTGGCCAAAGTGCTGAATGAGAATGGATCACCATGGAAACCATTAAGAAGGTGGAGTTGTATGAAGGCAAAATAGGTGCTGTTTTGAGTGTAACATTCAAAATATTGAGAGACATTTTATTTGTTTTCATGGCAATTAGTCCTTATTTAGCCGTTTGCCCCGAATAGCACCTCTTTTTGCCTTTACAAATCTCTGCTCTGGTGTGTCTTAACATTTTCAGGGATTTCATTAAACTCAAAATTTTTACAAATGAAATCCTAGAGGAAAAACCGATGTAACGGAGCTCCTTGTACTCCGACTGAGTACCCTCAGTTGACGGATGCTCCTAGCGCTTCCTGAGGACTCCAAGTGCTGCAGCAGACACCACAACCACCGCAGACTCCACAACCGCCGTATCTTGACTGGAGTCTCGCCGTCTTCCTTCCACCCTGGATCAGCTTCTGTCCTCCAGGACTGTGTGGGAAAGAACACTTCCTTCCACCCTGTACGAACCTCCAGCATCCAGGACTGTGTGGTGAAGACCCCTCCTCCAACGAGAGCATGTCAGGAACAAGCTCTTAAAAGAGATAAGTGACTCAAGCTCAGGGGAGCATGCAGAGCATAGCAATCCCCAGTGTGATTATAACAGCTCCCTCCAATAATGAGACAAGGCTACATTTAGAGGGATCAAGAAGAACTGTCAAAACCTTTATTCCCTTGGGACCAGCCAATACAGTCACCACAATAACATTGTTGTGAAACCTCAATAAAATCACAAACAGTCAAAACATATCAAGAAACACACAGTGACTTATCACAACACAATGGCACATTTTTAAAGGGGTGGGGGGAGACAATATTTAACAGTAAATATCTCACCTGCCTGCAGAATTAGCAATATGCAAATCTACCCGAATATGCAAATGAACCAGTCTTGCAATTCAGGTAGTGCATATTGCTGTTGCTACCAACAGAGGGCACTAGACCAGCTCCATAGCCAAACCCACCTAGTTGGTAGCAAACCTCAGCAATACAAGAGAGCAGGCAATACATTACACAGTACACACACACACACTATAAACAATTACATTACACACACCCTGCACCTATAATGGGTACAGGGTGACTAAAACATAGGATAAATAAAGCAGCCCACATAAATAGTCTGTCTGAAGGTAGACTAGGGGCTTTAAAGCCAGATAGATGAAAGAGTCATAGTCACAGGGGAGGAGGCTGGCAATTAGGCTTCTCCATAACACAGGGAAGCAGGGCAATTTGTCAAATAAAATAACAGTTACAAATGGCAGTTTGTAACAACCGAGTCAAAAATAGCCACGTTGTTACTATTTTTCGTCTCAATTTTTCTATTCAGATTTAATTTGTGAAAATTCTAAGTTTAGTGAATAACTCTGTATGTATTTTGCACCCAAAATAGCACCTGTTTTATTTTGATAAATTGCCCCATCCATATTTGCTTTACAGGTGGCAGGCATTAACTCTCAGAAGTAGAACATACGTGTCAGCTCCCTCAGTTCACGGTCAACAGCTGTTTTGCTCCATATGTTCCTGAGTTGGGTGACCTTCAGACATATCGGCAACAGGTAATATATGTTACTAAACATTATCTTAACCCAAAGTGTGTGATCTGTCATGTGTAGAATAAAGAACCCGTACTGGCAAACATATATATATATATAAACTTAAATTTCCTAGTAATTATTCTGTCTTGTACTTACAAGTTAGTGTTTGAATGGTTTATCACACAAGAAATATTATGTTTGTATAACAACTCGCTATCAGACTTCCATTGTGGCTTTTGACATGTCTTCTCAAACAAAAGGCAACTTGATGGTTGCCATATTGACCAGCAATGCCTCCGTCAGTTTGGCATTGCTGAAAGGATGAATTATTGTTCCCCAAAAGTGCTTACTTAAATTTAAGTCTCCAAATAGTTCTCCTCTCTACGGTGCACCGGGTCACACCGTATTGCGGAAGCTCACAGAGTGTGCTTACATCATACAAACATGGAAAATGAGGAAGTGAAACCTCCTCGCTATATGTCTAGCTGAAGGGCGGGCTTAGCCTTTGCGTGCCAGAGATTCCTCCATTTTTTTTTGTTTTTTTCGAACAGCTTTTTTTCCCCAAAATGGCTTGATAGAAGCAGAGAGAATGAACTTATAACAGTTTAGCACAATAACACTTCAATAACTATTGCAAAGGTTCTGGTACCTGGAGTGCTTCTTTAAGTTAAGTACTGCCTCATATGGTTTTGCAATAAATTGGGTGTTGTGTGTTGAACCCTTTGCTTAAAGGAGAACAGTCCTCACATTTTCACTTTTTTAGAAGTATATGACATTTAACCTTTTATGGACAAAGGCAATTTTATCCAACTTCTGAACCAAGACAAAACTTAGAATTTGTGCTGTGTGTTTGTACTAGTAATTTAAGGATTTCTCATAAAGTGCACCCATACATATTATATATTGTTTTAGTTTTTTTCAAGGACAGAAAGGGCTTTCTTTTAATACCCAATACCCTATATCTAATACAACATTAAGTATGAATAAAATGTAAAAAAATTGGAAAGAATTTTAAAACAAAAAAAATTGTATTATGTAAATTTTTGCTTGTAATAATTTCTTACACATCATGTGCAACTTAAAGGACCACTACAGTGCCAGGAAAACAAACTCGTTTTCCTGGCACTATGTAGTCCTTAGGTCCTCCCCCACCCTCATGGCCCTCCTCCTGCCACTTACCTTTCTCCAGGAGGGGAACTCTCCTCCTCCTGCCGATGGAGGGGAACTCTCCTCCTCCTGCCGATGTCAGCACTGAATACGCGCGCATTCAAACCGCCCATAGGAAAGCATTACTCAATGCTTTCCTCTGGACGTCAGCATCTTCTCAATGTGATTTTCACAGTGAGAATCACGGAAGCGGCCTCTAGAGGCTGTCAGTGAAACAGGCACTAGAGGCTGGATTAACCCTCAGAGAAACTGCTGTGTTTTCAGCTGCAGGGTTAAAACTAGAGGGACATGGCACCCAAACCACTTCATTGAGCTGAAGTGGTCTGGGTACCTATAGTGGTCTGTGGCGAAAGTAACCTCACCACTTGTACTTGGAGGGGCCTGCTTGCCAGTCTCCTGCCCACAGACTATAGGCCCTGCAGGGAAACCTGTAAAATGTATGTAATTTATGTGTTTTAAGGTAATTTTTGGGGTTTCATAAAAGGAGGAGGGATTCTATTGTTTGTGTATGGGAGTGTCTCACTGTATATCTCTGTTTTTATTGGTTTATTCACTTTGTGTCCTTGTGCCCAACAAGGTCCACCTGGGTGTCACCCTTGTTGGGAAACTTGCATAAAAGGCCAGTGTGCCTCCATTAAAATTCTGTTCCTGCTTACCCTCAACATAGAGTGTCATCTCATGTGCGGGGAAATCGGCTGTATCTATCCTGGGGATTGCTATATCACTACACCTTGCTCCAATTATTATGCAAATTCTATTTAAGTGTCACGAAGATTAAATATTTTGTTTTTCAGTTTAACTCATGGATAGCATTGTGTCTCAGGGCTCTTTTGATCACTGAAAACAATCTCAGACACCTGTGATAATTAGATTGCCAGGTGAGCCCAATTTAAGGAAAAACTACTAAAGGAGGGTGTTCCACATTATTAAGCAGAGCACCATTTTAATGCAATATGTGGAAGAAAAAGGATCTCTCTGCTGCCGAAAAGAGTGAAATAGTTCTATGCCTTGGACGAGGTATGAAAACATTAGATATTACACAAAAACGTAAGCGTGATCATCGCACTATTAAGAGATTTGTGGCTGATTCAGAGCACAGACAGGTTTGTGCAGATAAAGGCACATTGAGGAAGATTTCTGCCAGATCCATGCATCGGATTAAGAGAGCAGCTGCTAAAATACCATTACATAGCAGCAAACAGATATTTGAAGCTGCTGGTGCCTCTGGAGTCCCACGGACATCAAGGTGTAGAGTCCTCCAGAATCTTGCAACTGTGCATAAACCTTCTATTCGGCCACCACTAACCGATGCTCACAAGCAGAAACGGCTGCATTGGGCAGAAAAATACATGAAGACTAATTTTCAAACAGTCCTGTTCACTGATGAGTGCCGTGCAACCCTGGATGGTCCAGATGGATGGAGTAGTGGATGGTTGGTGGACGACCACCCAAGGCTTCGACGTCAGCAAGGAGGTGGTGGAGTCACGTTTTGGGCCGGAATCATGGGAAGAGAGCTGATTGGCCCATTTAGGGTCTCCAAAGGTATAAAGATGACCTCTGCAAAGTATGTGGAGTTTCTGACTGACCACTTTCTTCCCTGGTACAGAAGGAAGAACTATGCTTTCCGTAATAAAATCATCTTCAAGCATGACAATGCACCATCTCATGCTGCAAAGAATACCTCTGCATCAATGGCTGCTATGGGGATAAAAGGATAGAAAGTCATGGTGTGGCCTCCATCCTCCCTTGACCTCAATCCTATTGAGAACCTTTGGAGCATCCTCAAGCAAAACATCTATGAGGGTGGGAGGCAGTTTACATCCAAACAGCAGCTGTGGGAGGCTATTCTGACATCTTGCAAACAAATTAAAGTAGAAACTGTCCAAAAACTAACAAGTTCAATGGATGCAAGACCTGTGAAGCTGCTATCAGATAAGGGGTCCTATGTTAAAATGTAACGTGACCTGTTAAAATGTTTAAAAAGTTAAAATGTTGTTATACGTTTGATTGAAATAGCTTTTGATGTCAGTAAATATGCTGCAAACACAACAAATGACAATTTTCAGTTCTTTACAACCTATAAAGTGATTTGAAACTTACTGTGCGTAATAATTTGGAACAGTGCATTATAAGTTTTTTATTTTTAAAAAAAATACTGTTATCATTAGGAGGTTTGTTCAATAAAATTTGAATTGTACTCTTAATAGTTGATAACATGAGAATTATGCTGACTGTTATTTACATCAATTATTTAGGTAAATTAGAAAAATATTATTTGCATAATAATTTGGAACAGGGTGTATACTCCCCAGGAATTATAATCACTAGCTCTTATAAGCGCTGTTCCTGCTACACTCTCTGGGAGTAGGAGAGGTCGACACACTGGAAGCTGGATCCTGGTCTTGGGTCCAGTGTGGGTGAAGGACGGTGAGACCCCAACAAAGCTGCGGCGGTTCATGGGTTCTACTGTGGTTATGGTGTTCCAGTGCTTATTGTATCTGGCGGAGTGCTGGAATTCCTCAGTGAGCACTAGGAGCATTGATTGGCGGAGGCACTCGGCCGGAGTGCCAAGCGGTCCGTCACATGGTCCTTTAAGAAAAAAAAACTCTAAATAATTTCATATATTAGTCATGATTGGTAAATGCCTCATATGTCTAGGACCTAAATTACTTTTTGGTAATTATCATCACTAACCTTTTACCAACTCCCTTCCCATGTCCTATACCAGCCCGTCTCCTAACCCTATGCTAACACTAACATACATACACACACCCTAAACTTAGGGGTAACCTAAATGGTCTTGCCAAATGCCTGGCCAACAGGGAAGGGCTGGGTAAGTGGCACAGATGGGAGGCATAATGACCCAACATGGCTGCTCAGTTAGATTAAAAAAAGAGAAATTTTCTCAAAAAAGAAAAATCCATTCTGCATCATTTAAAAAAAAAATTACATTTCATTAAACGTAATAAACTTTTAAAAAACTAGAAGTTAAGATTTGGTGACAGTTGTCCTTTAGAAATAATTTCAAGCTCCTGTTCCACCCTTTGGAGGGTGCTTTTCTTTAAGACCAGTTTTTCTGATAGCAGCATAATTCATTTGCACTTACCAGCTATTAACACGTGTAAGTAAAGCAACCTGTTAATAATTTGGTCAGAGATCTTTTTCGATCTACTCACCACTTCCTGCTAGTAGATATTCCATCACTGAACTATTTTGCAAGGGTTCGTTACTGCAAGAGACAGCAAGTGTAACTGCATGTAAGGGCAGAATAGCTCACTTCAGCTGATTTTGAGACTTTGCTTTCCGATGTGACTATATTGACCTTAGCGTTCTGGGAGTTCCCCATTATTTGCGCTCATCAGCTATATTTGGTATAAGTTTCTGCAGCTTTAATTGTTTCCTTATTTTTAAACCAACAGAACAGAATTTCACTTTAATTTCCTCAAAACAACTTGTATTTATTTATTTTATTTATGACTTTTCGTATTATGTGTTAAATATCTGCAAAACATCCCGTCTCATGAGCTGGAAATATCAATGAGCAGCAAACAGATAAAGAGGCATCATTTAATAACGGAAGAGTGGATAGATGGAATCTATGCCAGATATCCTCAAAAGGGTTATTTCAAGCACCATGACCACTTCAGCGGTTTGAAACGCTTTACATATGGAATTTAACCCCTTTTGCTTATGGAGGTGTGACTCCGCCTACGGCAGAGTCATTGAGGTGTCATAAGCCACCATGAACTAGAGTCCTGGATTAGCTAGTAGCAATTCTGTGCATATTTATATGCAGTGATGCTAAATCATTGGCTGAGAGTGGTCAGCTGAGGCTCTCAGCCAATTAATGAAGTGGCAGGATCAGTAAGCCTGCTGTCCAGGAGAGACAGGGACCCAGGTAAGAGGGCAAACCGTTGTAAAACGATTTGTTCCATTACAGAGAATTTCTGCCGGGACACTCCTCACATCATAGTAATGTGATGTTAAACGATTAAGTTGACCATATGGAAATTGGACTTTATACAATCTTAGTGATAAGTATTTAAAAGCTGCTACTATACTGAATGTGTAACTCTCCAAAAACCACACAACCACGTGAAATTTGTTATAGAACAGTGGAGCGTTAAATGTGAAATGGTATACTCTCAAAATTGTGACTTGTGACACAATAAACGTAACTCAAAATTTTCCAGCAATTTTCGATCCTGTATAAATACCCTTAAATATAAAAATAAAGTGCAATAGTGTAAAAACCTTTAACACAGATATAAGTGTGTTTTACAGGCTCTATGTTTGTGAGTGTGTTTAATATTTTTTAAAGTGATATACACTAAAAAATGGAATAGCACTATTATCTTTTATTTCCCATTATCTTGAGATATAAAGAGAAAGATAAAGAAGAGGTGAGTGGTCGCCCTAAATGGACCAACAAGCATTACATACGAGAGCCAGGTTATATAGCTCTAGAATTTGTAAGTGTTAAATTGGCACTTGAAACGCACTTATATCTGTGTTAAAGGTTTTTGCACTATTGCACTTTATTTTTATATTTAAGGGTATTTATACAGGATCAAAAATCGTTGGAAAATTTTGAGTTAAGTTTTTTATTCTGTCACAAGTTACAATTTTGAGATTATACCATCTCCCATATAGCGCTCCACTGTTCTATAACAAACTCCTCACATCATAACCAATACATCGGACTGTAGTTATGATGGTTGGAGTAACTCATTAAATCTGAGTTCCTGTGAAGCTTATAGCTGTGGGTATTGCAGTTCTCCCTTGAATGTAGCCAGATACATGGAAATGCAAAAAAATCCCAAAAGACCATGGATCAATCTTTTTTTTTTGCATGTTAGCATCTACACTTTGCTACAGGCTTGTTACTGTTTGTTGAACGGGACACTGTTTTATGTATTGTGAAATGGATGGAGAGATTGGATAGGTTAGATAGGCTATGTAGATTATATAGATAGGATAGGTCAAATAGATAGACAGACAGATAGATGGATGGATATATGAAAGAATCAATAAGTCAACATTTCTGTTGGCCATCCGGAAATGTACAAAAATAATAGTAAATAAATGTTAAACAAAGTATGACTAGCTGAATATATAGATAGTTTTTAATAGATTTTTATTCTAAGCACATATAGAGTGATACACAGTAAACCGTATGTAAAAAATGTGAATCGGATTTTATTAACTTTGTTTCATGTTTTGTTTCTGGTTTTCTCGCAGGTATGTCATGTACCTTAACATGAAGCCATGGTTTGCGTATGTAATATTAATTGTTATTATTATAACTAGTTTGTGCCTTGCTTTATTTTATATGAACAAAACTCTGAATAAAAATTTTGAGTGGGAAAATAAAATGGGATTTGAGGCAAAATATGACAAACATACGTTTTATTGCATTTTAAGCGGATGTAAGAAAACATAGATCATTTAAAATAAAATTTAAATAAAACATTTTTTAAATGAAAAATGAACCAATTAACCATGAAAACATGTAATTGCTGATATATAAGTGAAAGACTGTCCTATTGAGTTTTATAGCCCTCCTCCTATAGACTGTAAGCTCATTTGAGCAGGGTCCTCTTCAACCTATCGTTCCTGTAAGCTTTCTTGAAATTGTCCTATTTATAGTTAAATCCCCCCCTCTTATAATAGTGTAAAGCGCTACAGAATCTGTTGGCGCTATATAAATGGCAATAATAAAAATAATAGACGGACTGACTATGATAAACAAGGCTTATGCTGAACAATAAACTGAGTGTCATTTTTTCCCCTTTTGAAGAAGAGCAGTAAATTAGATGTTATAAATCTATAAATAGATAACCAGGATGGGTGTGGGACTTACAGTAATATAGATCCAAACTGAAAAAGCCATTTAAGCCACAGAGCTATAAATAAAACCGATTTCCCCATATTTTAGCATTTCACAATATTCCCAAAGAACGTCAAGTATCCTCTTCGATACTTCTTAAAATACTTATCATCCCTTTAAGGAAACCGTTTGAGATCAGACGACATTTCCCATATGGCTTCCATAAGCGAGGCTCAGTCCGCCTGTTTAATGATTAGGTAAATAGCCACTTATGTCTATGAAATTTATGGTCACTGATGTATTTCATACATTCTTGTGTCTGTCTGCCATTGATGGACAAGGTGCAGTAGATAATAAAGGCAAGGTGGGGGGTCACTCTACCATAGCGTGAGTGCGGCGGAAAGGATGCATATTGCTTTTAGAGCTGTCTGCTTTTTTTATCTTCTGTATCCTATAAATGTACTCCTCATCTTTCTCACTGTAAATATATAAACAGTCATAATATGTTTTGAAGATAAGACACAAAAGCCTGAAAGAGCCTTTTATTAGTAACTAAGTACTGAGGCTGGTATCTGGGCAGTGATATAGATGAAGGGGTTTATTCACTGATAATTATCAGTGGGATATTCACTAAAGGGAACTCAGCTGTGAATTCATGGATTTAGCATATGGCCTGCCAAACTCACCGATGGGTGTTAGGAGAATAGAGTCAGATTAACACACAACAGGGCCCCAGACAGGATTCCAAAAAGGAGCCCCACAAAAGGGACCCAGAAATGATTCCAAAAAAGGGACCCACAACAGGGCCCCAGACAGGATTGCAAAATGGACCCTCACAACAGGGCCTCAGACAGGATTCCAAAATGGAGCCACACAAAAGGGCCCCAGAAAGGATTCCAAAAAAGGCTCCCACAACAGGGCCCCGGGCAGGATTCCAAAAAAGAGCCCCACAACAAGGCCCCAGACAGGATCCCAAAAAAGAGCCACAGACAGGATCCCAAAAAAAGGGCATCACAACAGGGGCCCAGGCAGGATTCCAAAACGAGGGCCCCACAACAAGGTCCCAGACTGGATTCCAAATTGGGACCCCACAACAGGGCCCCAAGCAGGATTCCAAATTAGGGCCCCATACAGGATTCTAAATTAGGGCCCCACAACACTGCCCCAGACAGGATTCCAAATTAGAGCTCAACAACAGGGCCCCAGAACAGACTCCCAAATTACATACATCATAACAGTTCATATGAACAAAGAGAGACACTTTCATTTTAAGGGTGTGAGTGGGTGTGATTTACTAATAACAATTTATGTGACTAAAATGTTATGTATAATAACAACAATGTATTGTATTTACACAGACTGATTTCTATTACTGTGATTATTATTGATGTCTAGCGCTGGTATAAATATAGACACCTGAGCTCCTAGAAATCTAACATCACATAGCTGTAAAAGAAATAAGATTTCCCCATATTTAGCATTTCACAGCATTATGATAGAAAAGAGGGACAGAGGGATTTGGGCGCAAAACAAGTTCTGTCCCTCCTAAACAGGGACACTTGGGAGGTATGAGATTTGGGCCCCCGGCCACAACAGGGTTCCAGAAAGAATTCAAAATGTAGGGTTCCATTCTTGCACTGAAGAAGATGTACTCACTTATCAAGGAAATGTGAAGAACTGACGAGAGAATTGCAAATTTTAGGACAAATCATAATTTTTTTTAAAAATCTATAACTCCAGCTATTTTTCTAACAAGTCTTTACTGGCCTAAAATTTGCAGTTTGCTTGCCATTTTCCCATAATTCCTTGTTTAGGAAACAAGCCCAAAGCTCTTAATTCAACGAAGGGAGATTTAAGAACTCCCATGACCTAACCTAACCTCCAACTTTACTGGGCAAAATCCAAAGCCCATCTCACGCATTAAAATAATATTTGACTTCCAATTAACCTCACAGCGAACCCTGATGCCTAACCCATACTTCCAAGTTCCTTAAACCCCAATTCTATCCCAAACCCATTAAAAAGATAATATATTCAGCGCCCTCTGTGTCCTACAGTTCGCAACTACCATTATTATCAACATTAACCCTTAGTGTGCCAAAAAGCAAAAAATGCTACTCAAACGGACAAAAATTGAGTACTGAAACGAACAGTCTGTGATTTTCAGCATTCCAAACCATGCTGATGACTACATAGTGTTGAATACTATGATGTCATCAGTTTTAGAACATACCTGAGGAGAGGAGATCCAACTAGCTTACCTAAAACCATCAACATAGGGAGCATAGCCAGTAACTGGCAAGGCAGAGCTCATAGTCATTATAGGCTTCATCATAGAATAATTATATTATAAAGTATTCTTTTCATATACTAGAACAATCAGGGCTGCACTAATGGGGCAATAATACGGCACAAGAGTGCTTTAAATCCTGTCTTTGCTGACATATAAACGTCATCCTACAAGACGATTGACCTAATTATAGCAAAATTAGTTAATATTTCCATGAATGTAGCAGCAATAATATAGCAGAATAAGATTTGCAAAGAGTTTTTCTCCATATACTTTATTGATTGCAAATGATGATTGTGATTTTACTTACTGTATATTGGGAGCTATATTGGAAATAAGACAGATCGGTGTTAAAATAGTTATCCTATTAAAGTGTTAATTAAGCTTATTCGCTAAATCGCTAATTGAGATGAACTAAAATGAAGTTTGGAGACTGTATCCCAAAATAGTCAAGTAAGGGATCTGGCTGAGTTGGAAATTTTAACCCAGGTGTTTTAACCTTTAATATTTCAAAAGCAATTTTTTGCCTACAATTTGCTATTTAGGAAACAGATAGCGGGACTTGCTATGGTGTTATAGGATACATAAATCATTCGGTAGATAGATTTAAAAAAAAATAAAGACTAAAAGGCACCGTTATAGAGCATTCCCCTGGATTTCACTATGTTTTATTAATTCATTTCCATACAGGAAGAGATCTAAATTAAAAAGAATTAAATATATTCGTAAATGTAGAATAAATAAAAGTAGAACAATGGAATTCAGAATAATAGTTTTAGAAATGTGTTTCCATACAGGATGAGGGCAAAAATAAAAATACATAATTAGAAAAATAAATGCTCCCAGAGTCGTCTTGCTTTTGGTACAATGACCGGGATCACACACTGTGAAGCAGTGACTGACTGGGCTCCCAAAGCTCTGCACCCATTTGGAACTCGGATTTTCAGGGCTGCTTCCTACTGCTACCTGCAGATAAGTTAAATAGTTTCCTCAGATCCTCTTCTTTCCAATCACCTAGAGCAGGGGTTCCCAACCCAGTCCTCAAGTACCCCCCAACCAGTCCAGGATTTAGGGATTACCCTGTTGTGTCTAAAGCGTTTTTTGTTTTCTTCTAAAAAAAAAAATTTTAGACAGGTAATCCCTAAATCTTGAACTGGTTGGTGGTACTTGAGGACTGGGTTGGGAACAACTGATCTAGAATGCTGCCCTGTAGTTTTGAGCCATATAGGCTCCGGTATAATTAAAAAGGTATGAGAGTTGTACGTTTATTTATTTTTTTCTGAAAAAGGACCACTTGGCAGAGACAATTCTTTATCTATCAAGAGAAGATAAGTACTGGAGCAGGGGGTAACATAAAGGTGACTCCAATGAATTTGCAAAAGCATACAAAGCCTGTGTATACATATATATGACTTGGGTTATTATAGGTAGACATGCCCTACAATAAAATTGAAAGGAATCTCATCTTATCTTTATTTACTCCACAAAGCATTTACTGCATGCAATAAAATAATACGTTCTTGAGGTTTGAAATCAGATGTAAACTAAGTGTAATTTGCTGCTAAGAGAACACTATAATCACAAGATTTGGGTCTCAGGCAGAGCTTATACCGCTCCAATAAGGGTCACCTAGGAAAAAGCGACAACAGATTATCATAGTCAGCAAAACTATAGGATGCACAAATTAATTCACGTCAAGGTATTAATGTGGTATTAATCTTCTTTACCACAATTGCTTTTGTTATATGCTTATACCTGCTCACACCACTTTTTGGTCCCGAAGACTAGCACGGTTTTTCATGAAAGTGAGAATTCAAAGTGAATTTCAAATTCAAGGCCATAATAATCAAACTGGAAAAAATCTCTGTTAGCTATGCCTGCAGTTCAGCTGCTCTGGCCTTACATGTGACATTCTCTTTGAATTCTCACTTTAGTGAGTAACCTTGAATGTGAGAAATGTATGCATAAGGGTTATTCATTAAAGCGTAAATTGTTAGGATTGATTTTGCCCCAAATGTTTTATTTCACTTTGAATTCCCGATGATTCACACTAGTAACACAATATCCTATACAGTGCTGTGATCTGACAAGTGGTGCAAATTGGTGCAAAGACAGAGCAATCACTGATAGTTCAGTTCCTGATGGTCAGTTGGTTTCCATGGTGATTGCCCCACTCTCAGAACTTTGCACCAGTTTTCTGATCAGGACACTTTGATAACCCTCCTCCTGCGTCCACAGAATTTTGTGTCAGGAGACAGGGCTACAAGGAGTGGTGCGGGGAGCTGAGCGACACAAGCAATCCCTCACTCACCCTGGGCACAAAGCCTGGTCCGGATAAAACTGTAAGCTTCTGTATACAGACACACACATATATAGATATACACAAGAGCACACAGACAGATGGTAATGTCTTCTGTCTGGGCCTCTGTCTAAACAGACTGTCTCTGGTCCTCATCTCTCTTATGCTCACGTCACCTGCGCCGGAATCTGCAGAGTGTGTGTGTGAGATGCTTTATGTATCTGAGGGAACTATCTGTGTGACAGTTAGGATAAGATCCCACATAATCCTGTCACTGCGTCCAGCTGCAACGTACAGACTGTGGCTGTGTATACAGAATAATTCTGTGGCAAAGTTCTAAAATCGGTGTAATCACCACGGGAACTCATGGAATGGAATTCTCCAATTGCAGAACTTTGCTCTCTGTACGCACTGCACACAGTATCTACTTATCCCAGTGTGGCGAAAGTAACCTCGCCACTGGTTCTTGGAGGGGCCTGTTTGCCAGCCTCCTACCCTGTGATAAACCTTGGTTGAAACCACTGTTTGTGCCTTTTGGACTTGTAACAGTAACACTTCGAACTCCCGAAGCCGTTCGGAACAGCACTTCGAACTCCCGAACGGTCGAAGTGGTTCGAATTGGCACCTTCTTAGGCCGCGAGCACAATGAGCGGTGTTTGGTCGTTGAGTACATGGAACTCAAATCGGATACTCGATGGCATGAACACCGCTAACTACCTACCTTCCACAGATGTTCAGCTGTTTGAACGGCGTTTGGTAAGAATAAACTCCCGAACGATGGACATAAACTGAGACTACTCCCGAAGCTATACGTTCGGTGTTTTATATTTTACTTCAAATCCCCGAAGTAGACCGACCACACAGCCTGATGCTCTGGAACTGTTTTGGGCATGGAACCATGCGTGTGGTCGGTAAAAATGTGACTTCCATAGAGTTCCTGAACCCCTGAACTGATCTGTGTGATTTTTGGATATGTTGGTCACCCAGATCAGGGCTCTCGGGGAATGTAACATTTGTGGGGGGGGAGGGGTTCTGTGTTTTACTGGTTTTGGGGTACTTTTGAGGTTTTGTAAAATATGTGTTTTTTCTGCCTGGAGATAATTGCGTTAATACAGTATCTGACTCAATTTTCTCCCAGGCAGAGGGGAGGGATTGTATGCTATGTGTCTGTGACTTTGTACTGTAGTTCCCCACCAGGTTCATATGGGAGTTCCCCTTTGCATGGGGATTGTCATAAAAGGCCAAGTGTGGCACCATTAAAATGAGTTCCTGCCTACCCTGAACATAGAGTCTCATCTCATGTGTGGGAGGAACAACTGTATATTCTCTGGGTTCTAATCACAAGCTCTTATAGGGGCAGTTCCTGTTATACTCTCTGGAGTAGGAGAGGTTCACCCACTGGAAGCTGGATCCTGGTCTTGGGTCCAGGGTTGGTGGAGGATGGTGAGACCCCAGCCAATCTGCTAAGGCTTAGGGGCTACAGTGCTTATGGTATCTGGTGGAGTGCTTGAAGTCCTCGGTGAGCACTAGGGGCATTGATTGGCGGAGGCACCCGGTTAGGGTGCCAGGCGGTCCGTCACACTCAGGGTAACATAACTCACACTACGCTCAGCCAGGTAGATGAAGCCTGTAGTCCGAAAACAATTGTAAACTCTCTATTTCCTCTTAATAAACAGGCAGCCAAAAATGTTGTGGGAAAAGTTGATGTTGATGGTAAGTTCATTTGCACAGGGCCCTCAACCCCCTCTGATCCTGTGTGTCCAACCCATCTGGTTACAAATACTTGTCTGTTAGTCCACCCATTGTACAGCGCTGCTGAATGTGTTGGCGCTTTATAAATATTAACAACAATAATAAAAAAGTTCATGATTTTCTCACTGGTTACATGTTAATAGAAAATTAATATAGGACCCAAAACAAACCTTAGTTTGTACTCCTTACAGCCTATGTTTGTGCCATTACTCAGCCAATCTGAAGGAAGTTTACCAGTCTTCTCTAAGGTAACAATGTATGATGCACACATGCAGAGAGTGCCAGGATTCCATGGAACACACATAGATTGCCAGCGCTACCTGTTGCTCAGAGGTTGCCAGTGTTCTTTTTAACTCACAACCTGTCAGCATTCCCTATAACACACACACACACACACACACACACACACACACACACACACACACAGCCTGTCAGCATTCCCTATAACACACACACACACACACACACACACACACACACACACACACACACAGCCTGTCAGCATTCCCTATAACACACACACACACACACACACACAGCCTGTCAGCATTCCCTATAACACACACACAGCCTGTCAGCATTCCCTATAACACACACACACACACAGCCTGTCAGCATTCGATATAACACACACAGCCTGTCACACATGACACAAACTGTAGGTCTCTCTACACAGACTGTAGGCTTCTCTGTCACACCTGACAAGGATTTAAAAAAAGTCCTTGGACTTTTTATGTTTGCTCAGGTAAAACGTTCTAGAGTCAGCTTCCTATATATTGTTTTATAATGATTATATCTGGCTGTGCATCATGGGAAATGTAGTTTACAAACATCTGGAGTGCCAGGACTAGTCATCACTCCTTTAAACTGTGTGAAATTTCTCTCATGGTGACACAGTGCTCCAAACATACGACTGCTTTACCCTTATTCTCACCCAAGTTATTTTTATTTTCTTTAAAAAAAAATTCTCTCCGTTTCCCCTTTTCCTAATAACGCGTTCTGTTTGCAGCACCCTCCTCCCCCTCCACGCTTTCCCTTCTCAGCAAGTCTGAGTCAGGACAAGCAACAGAGTCAAGTGCATGAGAGCAGAGCGAGAACGGGTTATTAGAGACAGCGTGAAAGATAACCAACAGAGGAAACTGGAGGAAAGAAAGCGAGAACAGAGAAAGAAAAATAAGAAAGAAAGAAAAAAGGGAATTAAAAATGGGAAATAAGGAAGGAAACAAAAAAAAATGAAAGCAGAAACGGTAGAAAAGAGGAAGAGATCCTGAGATACTCAAGAAGAAATTTAAAAAGTACATTAAGTGGGAGGAGAGTTTGAAGATAAAGTAGAGAGTGAGAGAACGAGAGGGAGGGAGAAGCAGAGGGTGTGCACAGAAGAAGGGGTGACGAAGACAGCAGGACAGATGCTGCTACCATCCCTGGTCCTTTGGTGACATCCTGTCACCTCTCTACCCCATCATGTCCCTTAACTGTGAGAATGCCACGCGTGTCCATGAAAATGGTAATCCAGCAATCAGTACCTTGATGTTTGCAGCTGGCGTGGTGGGCAACCTTCTGGCGCTTGGTGTCTTAGGAGTGCATCGGAGAGAACGACGAGCCCGTGCCTCCCCCTTTTGTATCCTGGTTACCGGACTGGCAGTGACCGACCTTCTAGGCACCTGTATCTTGAGTCCCGTGGTTTTTGTGTCTTACGCCCAACAAGCGTCTCTAATAGCTCTTGGGTCCAACGCGCTGTGCCACTTCTTCGCGTTCGCCATGACGTTCTTCAATCTGGCCTCCATGATGATCCTGTTTTTCATGGCACTTGAACGATGCTTAGCAATCAGCTTCCCATATGTGTATGCCCAGCATGGCGGGGGACAGAATCTAGCCCGTGCCGCCCTGCCCTCCACCTATATACTGGTTACCCTACTATGTGCACTACCCTTGGTAGGAATTGGAGAACACAAGCAGTACTGTCCTGGAACATGGTGCTTCATCAGGATGGCAGTGCCCGGCGGCGGGAATCGGGGGGCCTTGGCATTTTCCCTGCTCTATGCCAGCTTAACGGGACTGCTAATCCTTGTCATACTGATTTTTAATATCTCTGTAACAGCCAGCCTATGCCGCATGAGGAAGGGCCAGAGGGCTCGGAGGGCATCACTGCGAAGGGGGGGTGCTCGAGGCTGGCTTCTAGGAGCAGGAGAAGAGGAACTGGAGCATCTTATCCTACTGACTCTGATGACCGTCATCTTCATGGTGTGCTCTGTACCCATGACGGTGAGTGCTGGGGGCCCAGGGGTGGAATAGTAATTTCAGAGATACCACAGTGTCCATCTAAGTGGAGGTTGGCATCCCATCCCTGGGAATAGTAAAACTCCTTGAGTGAGTGAAGAAAGGAATACTGTTTTTTGGGTGGAGAAAGTCCCTCTGAGTGTGCGAGAGGGAGGGGGATATATTAAGGCATTTGTTTGTGCTCAGTGAGTGTATTTGTTTTTATGGAGATGCGGGAGTAAAGTAGAAACTTTAGGGGAGCACTAAGAGGGGCAGTGTATCTGTTTGTATGGGAATTTATAACAAAGTAAGTTGCCATTGTAAGTGCACAGGGGGGAAGCCACACAATGGAAAAGTACAAGTATAGTGTAATGAAAAGAAAATTGTACAGCGCTGTGGAATATGTTGGTGCTTTATAAAGGTCAGAAATAATATTAATATACTATTTATTTAATGCCTTTTTTGTGCTCCCCTATGGCATTTAAAGAGCTGAGGGCATGTTCTCGGACTTAGTAAAGAATATTATCATTCCCCAGATCAATGCCACTTATAGTTTAGATATGACAGTGATGGCTGGCAGTAGTGTGAATCAGAGTATTGAGAAGGGAAGCTAGATTTGGGGAGATTGGAAGGAATGGATCCTGGTATTGGAAAGGGAAAGGAGGTGTCTTGCCATGTGCAGGCTGTATAACTGAAATAAGGGATGGCACATGTGATGGCAGTGAGGAAGGCTATAAGGAGTTTATAGATGAAGGGCTCTTGGCTCTGTGCCCAGAGATGGCATTCTATATGGTATGTGATAGAGAGCAGTGTGTTTCAGAGGAGGTCAGCTTGTACCGTATGGGAAATGTCAGCAATGTGTAAGGGAGCAAAGCTCTGTGATGGGACGGTTGCTGTGGAGAAGATATTAATTTATGGATTAAGGAATGAAGACTGAAACTGTATGGAGGGGCAAAATGGAGGCTGGCACTCTGTATGAAAACTGGCGTTTTGTGAGTAGAGGTTGTGAGATTGGAGGCTGGCACTCTGTGAGTGGAGGCTGGCACTGTGAGTGCAGAAGCTGGCACTGTGAGTGCGGAGGCTGACTCTGTGGGTGTGTAGGCTGGCACTGTGAGTGCAGAGGCTGGCACTGTGAGAATGGAGGCTGGCATTGTGAGTGCAGAGGCTGACGCTGTGGATGTGAAGGTTAGCATTGTGTGAGTGGAGGCTGGCACTGTCTTTGGAGGCTGGCACTGTGTGATAATGGAGGCTGGCCTTGTGTGTGTGGAGGCTGGCACTGTGTGAGAATGGAGGCTGGCACTGTGTGATAATGGAAGTTGGCACTATGGGTGTAAAGCTGGGCACTGTGTGTGTGGAGGCTAGCACTGTGTGATAATGGAGGCTGACACTATTTGTGTGAAGGCTGGCACTGTGTAAGTGGAGGCTGGCACTGTGTGATAATGGAAGATGGCACTATGGATGTAAAGGCAGGCACTGTGTGAGTGGAGGCTGGCACTGTATGAGAATGGAAGCTGGCACTGTGTGAGAATGGAAGATGGCACTATGGATGTAAAGGCAGGCACTGTGTGAGTGGAGACTGGCACTGTGTGTGTGGAGGCTGGCACTGTATGAGTGGAGGCTGGCACTGTGTGAGTGGAGGCTGATAGTTTGTGTGTAAGCTGACACTGTTTGTGTGAAGGCTGGCACTGTGTAAGTGGAAGATGGCACTATGGGTGTAAAGGCGGGCACTGTGTGTTTGAAGGCTGGCACTGTGTGTGAATGGAAGATGGCACTATGGGTGTAAAGGTGGGCACTGTGTGTTTGAAGGTTGGCACTGTGTGTATGGAGGGTAGCACTGTGCGTGTGGAGGGTGGCACTCTGTGAGTGGAGGCTGGCACTGTGTGAGAATGGAAGATGGCACTGTGTGAGAATGGAAGATGGCACTGTATGAGTGGAGGCTGACACTGTGTGGGAAAGCTGGCACTGTGTGAGTAGAGGCTGATAGTGTGTGTGGAGGCTGGTACTGGGTGACTGGAGGCTTCCACTGTGTGTGTGTGGAGGCTGGCATTGTGTGTGTGGAGGCTGGCACTCTGAGTAGAGGCTGGCACTGTGTGAGAATGGAAGCTAGCACTGTGTGTGGAGGCTGGAAGGTGCTCAGTGTGTAAGGAGATATAGAACTGAAGCTGTTCGGGTAGGTTTGAGAACTGGTCTGACACTGTGTATAAGGAGATCCTGGAGGGATAGCATTGTATAAGGAGAGACTGGAGGACTGGCACTATCTATGAGTAGACACTGAAGGGCTGGCACTGCGTATAAGAAGATACTGGAGGGCTGACACTGTGTATAAGGAGATCCTGGAGGGCTGAAACTGTATATGGAGAGACTGGAGGGCTGGCACTGTGTATAAGGAGATACTAGATGGCTGACACTGTGTATAAGGAGATCCTGGAGGGCTGGCTGGCACTGTATAAGGAGAGACTGGAGGGCTGGCACTGTGTATAAGGAGATCCTGGAGGGCTGGCACTATATAAGGAGAGACTGGAGGGCTGGCACTGTGTATAAGGAGATACTAGTTGGCTGACACTGTGTATAAGGAGATCCTGGAGGGCTGGCTGGCACTGTATAAGGAGAGACTGGAGGGCTGGCACTGTGTATAAGGAGAGACTGGAGGGCAGGCACTGTGTATAAGGAGATCCTGGAGGGCTGGCACTGTATAAGGAGAGACTGGAGGGCTGGCCCTATGTATGAGTAGAGACTGGAGGGCTGGCACTGTGTATAAGGAGATCCTGGAGGGCTGGCACTGTATAAGGAGAGACTGGAGGGCTGGCACTGTGTATAAGGAGTTACTAGAGGGCTGACACTGTATAAGGGAGAGACTGGAGGGCTGGCACTGTGTATAAGGAGATCCTGGAGGGCTGCCACTGTATAAGGAGAGACTGGAGGGCTGGCACTGTGTATAAGGAGTTACTAGAGGGCTGACACTGTATAAGGGAGAGACTGGAGGGCTGGCACTGTGTATAAGGAGAGACTGGAGGATTGGCACTGTGTATATGGAAAGACTGGAGGATTGGCATTGTGTATGAGGAGAGACTAGAGGGCTCGCAATGTGTATGAGTAGCGACATTAGGGTTGGCACACTGTGTGAACAGAGACAGGAGGGTAGGCACTGTGTATGAATAGAGAACTGATGGTTTGCACTGTGTGTGAGTATAGATGTGATGTTTGGCACTGTATATGAGTAGTGACATAAAGGTAGGCACGGTGCATTAGTAGAGGCTCGAGGATTGGCACTGTGTGAGTAGGGACAAGAGGGTTGGCACGGTATATTAATAGAGACAGGAGGGTTGACACTATGAGTAGAGATTAGCAGCTAGCAGTCTAGCACAGTCTAATAAGAATGTTAAGGGTTGGCACTGTGTATGAGTAGAGACAGGAGGGTTAGCACTGTGTATGAGTAGAGACAGGAGGGTGGCACTGTGTATGAGTAGAGACCGGAGGGTTAGCCCTGTGTATGAGTAGAGACCGGAGGGTTAGCACTGTGTATGAGTAGAGACAGGAGGGTTAGCACTGTGTATGAGTAGAGACAGGAGGGTGGCACTGTATATGAGTAGAGACCGGAGGGTTAGCACTGTGTATGAGTAGAGACCGGAGGGTTAGCACTGTGTATGAGTAGAGACAGGATGGTTAGCACTGTGTATGAGTAGAGACAGGAGGGTGGCACTGTGTATGAGTAGAGACCGGAGGGTTAGCACTGTGTATGAGTAGAGACAGGAGGGTGGCACTGTGTATGAGTAGAGACCGGAGGGTTAGCACTGTGTATGAGTAGAGACAGGAGGGTTAGCACTGTGTATGAGTAGAGACAGGAGGGTTGCACTGTGGATGAGTAGAGACCGGAGGGTTAGCACTGTGTATGAGTAGAGACAGGAGGGTGGCACTGTGTATGAGTAGAGACCGGAGGGTTAGCACTGTGTATGAGTAGAGACAGGAGGGTGGCACTGTGTATGAGTAGAGACAGGAGTGCTGGCACTATGTATGAGTAGAGACAGGAGGGTTTACACTGTGTGAGTAGAGATCAGAGGGTTGGCACTATGTATGAGTAGAGACTGGAGGGCTGGCACTGTATAAGGAGAGACCAGAGGGCTGGCACTGTGTATAAGAAGAGACAGGAGGGCTGGCACTGTGTATAAGGAGAGACTGGAGGATTGGCATTATATATACATGGAGAAACAGGAGGGCTGGCAATGTGTATGAGTAACGACATTAGGGTTGGCACCCTGTGTGAACCTCAGAGGAAGTAGACGGAGCGGCAGAGAGGAGTCTGTCTCAGCACTGGATTACAGATGAATAACAAGATTAAAAAAAATTGTAAAAGGGGGGGCCCTGAAATTTATAAGACCCCACTGATACACTGGGTACAAAACTATTTATGTTTATATGCACAGTACTGTTCCTTTTAAATTACAATCAAACAGCAATACATATGGGGCATTTATTTTAGGAGTAGAAATTGTAATCCCTCTGCCATGTCTCCATGGTTACCATGTTTTGCAAATAAACCCCAATGTTTCTAGACCAGAGATGGGTTTACCCTCTGGCCAACAATGTTGCCACTTCATTCCATAATGTGTCAAAGTAAGATCTCCTTCCTGCACTGCAAGGGTGCCCAAAAGTAGATCCCCAGTTGTTGTAGAACTACAATTCCCATGATGCTTTGGCTTTAGAATGACAAAGCCTCACGGAAGCTGTAGTTTTAAAACATCTGGGGATCTACCTATTGGCCACACTCTTTACTGCTACCTAATGCTGACAAATAGACCATATCATGTCTGATTGTGGCATCAGTTACAGGCTGATACTCTGGGTTCTAAGACCATGTGAATTGGGGTTCTATGTCTGAATATGAAGCACAGAGCATCAGTGGGCGATGAGAGATTATCACACAATGCATGTTTATAGGCAAGCACTGTATGGAGGATTGCACAGGACTTACTCTGACATTTAGTTTATGGAGAAATGGTGACAATGAGTGTGGGTGTTTCAAGTGTAACAGAGAGTGAAGTCATCAGGGATTTGAGGAACGAGAGGAGTTCTAGGGTGTTTGTATGTTTTATGCTGAGATTGGCAGAGTTTGGATATGAACCAAACCTAGCTTGTAAGAGGTGGTATGAGGTAACGTGAGAAAAACCGACAGCATAATATGGACACTGGGCGGGTGTGGGTTCGAATGAAAGAACCTGTGTGTCATTCTGGCACCGAGTATGTATATGGCAGAAACTATGTGTGTGTATGAGGGAGAGGTTGGCATTCTGTGTTAAAGGTGGAAAGACCAACACTAAGGCTTGATCACATCTGGAACCAAACTATACATGATGGGCGAGAGTGTGGTAAAAAGCTGCAGGTACAGTATGTAAGAAAGGAGGGGTGTTTTTGGAAGGTGGGTGTCAGTGTATGTATTCGCTGGAGTCATTCATTCTGTATAAGCTCCAGATGCTGATACTGTGTAAAAGCAAGGTGAGGTAGGGATGGCTGGCTGGTTTGGTCTTGAGGAAGTAAGATAATCAATCTTAAAACATTTGTTTTTAACTTTTTTAATGGTGGCCAATATGGAAATTTGGCATTCGGCCCATGGGACGAGCATTTTAAGAACACTTTAGGCATGGGCAACCTTTAGTGGGGCCATTAAGTCTCTGTGAAAGCTTAGCATGCATTCATCCCAGGCTGACATGCAACCTTTTAGGGGATGGCGCTTCTTACTGCGTCACGGCCCTGCCCACCTCCTTGGTCTGTTTTATTTATTTTTTGGTTTATTAGAATTTTATTGTCGTTTTTCACTGAGCGTTTCATATCGTTTTTAGATTGCAGCAAAGAGGTAAGACTTGCAGGTCCTTGGCATATAAATGTCCTTTCGACATGCTAGCCATGCAGGGCTGCGATAAACAAGTCATGTAGTTGAGTAAGACAGTCGTTACTGTATATCACAGATATCATGAAGCGTTACATAACAACGAATAAAAAAAGACAAAAAAACAGAGCAATGTATGTTCACATAACGTGGGTGGTATCGAAGTGTATTCTGTAGAACCCTGTGTTAGTGTACAGTGAGCGGGGCTCATTTTAACTTATGATAGCGGTGTGGTTTTGTCGCATTAGAAATGTTGCCATTTAAAATTTGCTGTTGCAACACTGAGGTGTTAAACGTATCTGGAAGGCGTGATAAATACTATAATGAGAAATTGTACCTTAACGTTTGGAGATGTTCTTATATGTAAGAAGCTTGTAATTATTTATCCTTGAAGACAGCCTTATACGTATCCCAGACATCTTGGAATTCCTTGACGGCTGTTTCCACAATGACAGGAAAACTATTCCTGGCATCCACTGCATTTTTTGTAAAAGTCTTGAACGAGGCTGGGATTATGTGTTCCAAATGACGGTTGGAGCTGTTGCGCTGTGTGTAAGGGCAAGGCCTGGACAGATTCATACGCTCTGTCTCTGCGCACACATGAGATCTTCCCAGATCTAGCTAGTTATTACCTCATAAAGCAGAATATATAGTAACATAACACCTCACAAATGTCCAACAAATCTTTGGACATCTCAATGCAGTACTTTGGCAGAATCTACTCTTACCAATAGAGTGTAATGAGCAGATCATATACTAATATTTCATTTTTTAGTTCCTTTCAACTCTGCCTGCCCAAAACGAGCCTCGTACTCCACAGCAGCTGACTGTGGACGGGACTCCCATAACTCTCAACATGGCTGAGAGTCCCAGGATTCACAGTCCATGTAATCTCGAAGGCAGGTACCCCGTAAACCTAAGTCTTCCTTAAAGGACCACTATAGTGCCAGGAAAACATACTCGTTTTCCTGGCACTATAGTGCCCTGAGGGTGCCCCTACCCTCAAGGACTCCCTCTCGCCGGGCTCTGGGGGGAGGAAGGGGTTAAACTTACCTCTTTCTCCAGTGCCGGGTGGGGAGCTCTGCTCCTCCTCTCCGCCTCTTCTCCTCCTCTTCCGCTAAATGCGCATGCGCGGCAGGAGCTGCGCGCGCATTCAGACGGTCTCATAGGGAAGCATTCATAATGCTTTCCTATGGACGCTTGTGTCTTCTCACTGTGATTTTCACAGTGAGAAGCACGCAAACGCCTCTAGCGGCTGTCAATGAGACAGCCACTAGAGGCTTCAAAGGCTGGATTAACCTATTTATAAACATAGCAGTTTCTCTGAAACTGCTATGTTTATAAAAAAATGGGTTAACCCTAGATGGATCAGGCACCCAGACCACTTCATTAAGCTGGTCTGGGTGCCTAGAGTGGTCCTTTAATATTGACCCCTGCCAACCCTAACACTAAAAAAACACCATTCCTAATCACATTATTTAAATGGCGCTGTATTCCAATGTTACTGATACCAAGTGATTTTAGTTTTTACGATGACGTTTTAAATGCATTCACTGCCAAGGGTTCCCGGCTGTTGACCCAGCAATCCATTACCAAATATAAAAATGGAAACTATGTAACAAACGTGCCCTCCAGAAAGTGGAAGTATAATGAGTAAAATATTACCCGTTATGTGTTACTTTAGATTTTACGATGATTCCTCTTATCTTCTGAATAAACATATTAAAAAAACTATCTATAAAGGAAAAAAATACAATAGTATAATACTCTAACACTAAGTGTAGCGCTGGTGGCTGTATTGCACTCAGAAGATTAAATTTGAATGCAGGCACATAAAGGTGTCTACAAATACATAGTGCACCAGTGTGAATTATAAAACACCTTTTATTTAGAATGTACTCGCAGAATGGATTCAAAATTCTTGCACACTGAAATATTGCTCTTCCAGAGACTGTAGAACAGGTAGGATTCATCAGGAGAAGGAACAACGTATAGGCCGAAAATAATCCAGTGAAATTAAACAAAAATAACTGAAAATAATAATAAAAGTAACATTATAATAAAAATAAAGTCAATGTATGGGTCCCCCTTGTCCTGAACACTGTGAACAGGACTTCCTCAGGGGCATCCAGAAGGGTCAACATAAAATGCTGGAGGGGGTTAAAGAATATTTCTTAAACCTCAATTACTTTTTTTTTTTTATTAACCTTTAATTAAAAAAATAAATAAATTTATTTTTCATCATTACGACTGATATTTTCATTCAAGTATTTCCTATTGCACATGGAAATGTTCTGGGTTTTACCCTAAACTATTTATTCTAATAACCAAATAATATATTTAGGTACAAGATAAGTGGTAAAATAAAAATCTCATGTCTGGCTATTTTGGGCAGTAGTTGCAATTTTGCAGTTTGGTTGTTAGAGTATGACCGTTTACTCCCTAGTGACAATACCACTGGTGTCGTGTAGTTAAAATATAAGTCATGGATATAAATTCTAATATTATTATTAGAATTATTTATGAAGCGCTAACAAATTCTGCTGTCCTGGGCAGGCTAACAGACAAGTATTTCTAACAAGATGAGTTAAACGCACAGCAACAGAGGGTGCTCTGACGAGCGTACATTCTAGTGGGAGTGGGGTAAAGTGGCACAAGAGGTAAGGGATACTAAAATAAATCGTGCCCCTACTGCGATATGATGTAGAGTACCTTGAACAGAAAATAAAATAGATACATTAAACAAATGTTTGATATGTATTTGGTCTCTTGTTAAATGTGCCTCTTTTCTATAAATATATATATATATACACATATATTGTTTTAGTAGTGCTAGATGTGTGTTAAAAAACAAAAACAAGAGTGTCTGTAACAATAATAATACGAGGGTGCCTGTAAGATAGTGTGTACGAGTTCACTGATAATAGAATCACAGGTTTATTTGTTAAAGTAAAAATTCCAGGTGAATTCAAAGTAAAAATAATATTTAAGGTCAAAGTAGTCGAACAGGGAAATTCTCTGAAGTCATCTATGCTTCCAGTTTAAGATCAGTAATCTGGTCTTAAAACTGAAGTTCACTTTGAATTCTCATTTTGGTAACTAACCCTGTTAGTGTAAAAAATCATTAATCGGAGAAAGGCTGCTCCTTCTGACAGCTCTTCAATGTAACATATGGCTATTTGAATAGCCGGTATTACTGGAAGAGGAGTCAATTTGGCTCGAAGTATTCACATCTCTCTAATAATGTTTCACATAAATGGAATGTTTATTTAAAACACTGATATTGCGGATTTTAGCACAGGGTTGTACATATATGTACGGCGTTCGGAAGTGTGGTCTTTTAATGCTGGATTGCACTTCAAAAGTCGTCAAAGTTTTTATGTTGTGATAACATTGTAAAGAAAAAAACATGTAAAAAACAAAAACGTGGCTCGAAGAGTCATGTCATTCTAACACGATAACAGTGATGATAGTTATAACACAAAGCAATGAGAACAAAAATGAATTCCCTTCTTAACAAAATTGCCCTAATTAAAAATGTGTCAGTGTTTAGTGATAGCAAACTTATGAGACTTGCGAAATAACAGGACGTTTTTAGAATTTTAGTTTCAACGTTCGTGTGCTAGTCCTGGCATATAGCCAGCTCTGTTATAGGGAAACTATGTTGCTACTATAAAGCTCGCCTAGTATAGACACTTTGTTTCACGGTTTGATTACTAACTGTATGTGGCTGGTTTTCCTAGCGAGATTATTTACTAAAATGAGAATTCAAAGGGATTTTCAAATTTAAGGTCCGAGAAGCTGAGCTGCAGTCTTAATTTTGGTGGCAAATTTCAATTATGTTTTAGGCATTGTTTTTTTGACAAAAGTGCCATTTTAGTTTTAGTCGTATTTTAGTCATCTGAATTGTTTTAGTTTTAGTTTTAGTCCAGTTTTAATTGACTCAATCTCCAGTAGATTTTAGTCGACATGATCTCAGTATAATATGCACTCAGAGAGTGACGTATTAGATGCAAACTATCTATCCATAGATACAAGGAATACATAATTGTGCATTTTAAGAAAATAATGCAACCAATGGCTTTTGGAGATATAATATACCATGAAACCAAAGCGTCCCATATTGCAGTATTTATTCAATGGAGAATAATGCATAGATTACATCATCCACATATATGATGATGTCATATATAGATTTATAATTATGGTCTCCTGTGTGTAAAGAATAAACTGCAGCATTTTATGGCGCTCATATTTTTATATAAACAGAGACAAAGTGTAGATTTGAGATGTCTATGTATGAACTTGGTGTGTGGGAGCGTTCTATCTCTAACCATGGGAAATAAGCACAGTGGAATCACACCTATTATCGCTGCATCTCGTCGTGTACACAGTATGGTGAGATACGCTCTGTTTACTTTCTATATCTCCATCCCCATCACGTGTCGGCTCATAAATGAGCTCTGGCAGAACATGATATCTGGAAATAAACCGCAAACAGTTTAGAATTAGTCCGTGCACCCCGCCTGCGTAGCAACATTGTCAGCGTTATTCACTAATGTGAGAATTCCAAGTGAATTTCTCTTTAAGGCCAGAGTAGTCGAACTGAAAGCATGGCTGACTTTAAGAATTTTTCCAGTTCGGCTATTTTGTCTTTAAAGTTGAAACTCGCTTTGAATCCTCAGTTTAGCAAATAACTATAGGGCAAGAAAATTAGAAGTGGCCATAACCACCCTTTATCTATGTTCTCTCTAGGAACATTTTTGTGAGCAGTCCGGCACTAAACATAGTTACAGTGATTTGAAGTGGTCATGGTGCCTGGAGTCTGTATGTTCAATGTTTGCGCTTCGAAACGCTGCGCATACACAGTTTAACCCCTCTGCCATCGCTGCAGCTCCATCTCAGCTAGCGTCACCGAGACATCACAATCCATCCCAGATCGTGAGTTCCAGGTGGCTAATGTTAATTCTGTGCATATTTGGCATCGGTCGTCAGTGCACACACAGCATGCTAGTGACAGACAGGCAATCGTGGCAAGCCCCTAATGTTCTCTCCCCAGCCGCCCTGACATCCCCCTCTCCAGCGAGGAGGTGTGACTTTAGCAGGGTAGGATTGTGCTGATGGAGAACTTGGCATCCGTGCTGGAACAGAGGTAAATTTTAGCTTTATTTTTTAATTTAAGGGGTGGCCCAGCACAGCATGGGTTACTTTAATCAAAAACATTGTTTTCTGAAAACACTGGTTTTGGTTGGAGCGACTCTTTAACTAAGGAATCTTTAAAACATAAAAACAAAATACTTCATGAAAACTACAGGGCGGTTTCTTAACTGTTTAAGTACTAATCTGCAGTATTAAGACTCACAAAAAAATATTTTTAATCTGCTTTATTTTAATATGTAATAATATCACTTGTATCAACTATGTCTACTGAGGGGTTTCAAAAATATCCCACAAATATCGCTGACATGTCCCACTTTGTCTTGCAGCTTCGTGCTTTCCTTGGCGCGGTCTACAAGGATGAGAATGAATCTGCAGATTTGTTAGCATTTCGATTCAGTGCGCTTAACCCCATCCTGGACCCGTGGATCTTCATCATTTTTCGTGGATCTGTGTTTAGGAAACTGCATTCTCTGATCTGCAGAACTTGGGGTCCCAACACCAAACCCCCCTCCATTATCAGCTCTCAGGAAGCCTCCTCCCCAACAAGGACCACTATAGTGCCTTGAGAGGCACCACAGTCACAGTTCATGAAAGGAGACAGACTGCAATGGGACACGAAAAATATGGAGAACGACGAGTGAGCAGCCATATTGTAAATAAGATACGGCATCTAAAAAACTTCTTATTGGACAGGAGAAGAGATAAACAGTATTTATTGGGAAAATACAGGTAGCATTGAAGTTGAAGAGAGATTTTTAAAAAAAATTTTTAATGCTTTAAAAGAGACAGTTTGAATGCTTCAAGTGGTACCATCACCTTAAAATGTATTTCCATAACTAAGTTTAAAACAACAAAGTGTATAGATTAATGTAATTAATCTAACTAGGTTGTGGTAAATTTAGCTAGAATTACCACTAGAAGAGCTGTCATTGTTTCATTGAGGAGGCGGCCATTTTGTATCACAATTTTAAAACATTTACTGATACATTATTGCAAGACTGCAGAGATCATGTGATGTCAGCAGCCAATCAGAGTCTGTGAACTGCAGAATACATAAATTGTTCTACGGACTCACTGATGATGCCCAGAGCAAAAAATTCCCACAGATAGCTGGAAATCTTTTGTTTGAATTTTTGTTATAATTATAGAAACCTGTTGAACAGACTGAACAATGATTAACACAAGGTATAGACCATTTTTAAATTGCTATGTGGTGGTACACCTGTTCCTTCAGGTGTCAGAGACTCTCTAAAACCGGGTTGTATTGCAAAGGACTCGTTACCACGTGACGTAACCCATGGCAAAGTGACGAGACTCATGGAGATATTTATTGATCATTTCATTTTTGTTGCACTTAAATAAATTCAGACAAAGCATACAGAGATGCACTTAATTTTGTATTTGAGTGTGTGATATAAATTATCGTGTCTTGCAAAGGTTCTACATTTTGTGATACAATTACTTGGAAATACCAAAGAAGGTCACTGCCAGGCACTCAAACTCAGATTTCACTTGATTTAAAATTAAAAATCTGAAGTTCATAATTTCTTCTGCAATGAGATCTCTCTAGACCAAGAGCTGGATGAAACCTTTAAGCAAATCCTGGCGCCTTTTTAATTTTACTGGGAGTCCGAGCCTATGCCGTTAACCTCACCCAGAAGGGTTCATGGGGGATGTAGTTTAGGACTTGGTAGCAGTTTTATTCATGAAAATGCATGAATGAAGCCACTGTGCAACAATTAGAAGGTGCAGCTTGGTCTTCATGTGTTTTCATAAGGTGTATCAAAATTTGACTTGGTTAAAACATGCCATTTTGAAGAAGAATAAAATCTGTTAGGCTAATAAGAATTGTCAAGATATCTCCCCATTATACTAAGTCAACGTGGTTTGGCGCATGAACTTTGCATAATAATGTATTGGGAGTTGAATCCAGAGAGATTTTTCCAAGTTTTCACACTTTCATAAATCTCACTAGAAGCTTGTGTTACTTCCCATCTTTACAACACACATTCTCCCTGCATGTTGCTATACTGTGGAGAGAAGAAGGACATTTTCTGCTCTTCCTTGTCAGTCAAACCATAGGCACCGAGTCTGTGCCAAAGTCCTTTGCTTTTGCCCACTATTGTGAAAGTTTTGGCTACGTTGCAGTAACCAGTAGGAACCCTTTCCCACTGACATTGTAATTCTGTTGTAAACGGGCAAATGTGTGAACTTGGTGTGACTTGGGTTTGGCAGGTAATTGCTCGGCCTCTATATGAAATGAGGGCAGCCCACATCACTGCACGGACCATACCATTTCCACTTATCTGAGCCACAGGGAAAACAACGATGCCCCAAAGTATAGGGAATGCAAATCACCCCATAAAATGCATATATAAATATGTGAATAAATTCCACCAGACTGAATGTTTAATCTAATAATGTTCAGCATCAACATAGACAAGACGTTGAAGAGCAATCTAAAATCATTACAAATTAAAAAACATTAAAAAAACACTCACAGACATAAATGCACATTGAACAATACAATGTGCAAAATCACATTAGCTCTTACCAGGGCCAGTAACTCTCCAATCCATTGCTTCAGTAGGACACATGACAAACAGATCATTCCTCTGTAGACCTAGTCTTAGAGGACCTTAATGGAGAATTACTGATCGCTAGGATGCATTTACACAAGCCTCTGCTCAATGCGTTTCGCCCATTCTACTTATGGGCTTCTTCAGTATAAATGTCCTGGATCATTGGTGGCCATTGTAGGTTTGTGAGATAGGACTGCTCACTGAACAATAAGCAAGTTATGGTCTGTGCACCTAAGATTTGGGGAACAGCTTTATTTTGGACAATTCGGTGAAGTTGCTGCTACCTATCCACGGACTTCGCTGGGAGTGTATCATGCTGTTTGCACTAACATATTTACATATTTATTGTAATTCTTCCAAACAGCGGATTTAATTTAAAAAAATTATCTTGTCCAATTATAAATGTTTGATAAGGAAAAGTATCACTTAAATATTTGATATATATTGATATTGTGTAACTGTCAGGATCTGGCCCTGAGTCCCAGGGTTTTTACACTACTCTCATGGTTAATGGCCAGATGATCAGGGTCACACTTTGGGAGCCCCCACTTCATGTGCTATGCTGATTTAACACTTGCAGTGCCAAAATGATTCTCCATTCCTTGAGTGCTCTTTAGAGTGAACCTGTCATTTGTATTTAATTTGTGAAAGCTTAAAAAATACATATATACCAAAACAAATACTTGTGTGAGCAAGATTGAAATGTTCTATAAATTGCATAACCTGATTTACTATCAGTAATTAATTCATAAGACATGATCTATGAATAATTCCTGGCTGCATTATAACATTAGCAAACGCACAGCTGGGTGTGCTTGTTATTAGGTAAGAATAATGCTTACTGCTCACTGTAGTGGTTATGGTGCCAGGAGTCAGTAAACTGTTTTAGAACAATTTAACACTTACCTTTCTTTGAAAGGCCTGCACACTTCTTTCGGTCTGAGCTGGTATGGTGAGACAGAAGTTCATACCTCTGCATTATCATACCAAATTTGGACTGTAGGGCAAGCACTGTAAACGCTTCATCTTATTGGAGAGGTTTTGGGGTAAAGAGTCCCACGGCGATGTCCTTCCATTCAGTGTAAAACTTTTTAAATCTTTCAATGTTAAATACAAAATCTCCTGCAGCCCATCCTCTCTGTGCTGCGTGGGTTAATGAGGAAGCATTGGCGTGAGCAGCAAAGGGCAGCTGTGATTGGCTGAGGGTGTCAGCTGACTATATTCATCCTATCACAGCACCCAATGTCAGTATGAGTTGGTACATCTTCGAGGAAGTGTGTAATCTCTGCCTTATATATATAAAATAACTGGATACTAACTTAGAGTGGTAGTGGGAGTTAAAAGCATAAACAAGTCCACTATGGGTACCACTCACCACCTTCCAGTAACCCAGGGATATAAAGGGCATAAAAGTAAGTAGTAAAGAGCAGCAAAAGCGTTTCAGCGTTTCATCCACAGTCTGCAATTTATATCGTCTTTCACATAGGGAACACGTGTTTCCAATATCTGGTAATCAGGCTCAGCCGCAACATAATCGCTGACTCTCCCAGATGACATGGACTCGTGGTACGCAACGCACTCTAAATTAGTATCCGGTTATCCTATATATATTTTTTGCATATGTTTTTAAAGTTCTATTAATAAATATACTTTGTGATGGAATCATTTGATGTCCTGTATCCTGTTCCTTAAAAAACCTGAACCTGTAGCCATTATTTTCGCCCTCGAGCGTGTTTTACAGAGCCTGGTACGGCTCTGAGCCATGTGAGTGATATTCCTACCCCACCGTTCAACTATATATGTTTTTACAGTTCCCATTATGTTTGTTGTGTTTCTGTGTTCTATTTTAGGCACCTTTTATTGATTTATGATATTAACTTTATCCAGTATACGTTTGTATATTTATTTATTTATTCACTGTGTCACAAGGTTTATTTCCTTACTGGTATACTTATATACTTTGGTTTATAATTGTCTTTACGTGTTTTGGAGAAAGCACATGTTCATACATCAGTTTGACACATTTTTGAGCACTATATTTATTTTGAAGTGCCTGACACACTTTGTTTTTTTTTTTTGTAAAAATCTCAGATAAGATACAAGTTAAGATAGGAAGAAGGAAAATCACTCACATAAAGTAGTCAATCTTTATGGTCTTCACAAAAGTATAAATTCATATCTTTAAGCAATCTGAGAGATGAGTGGAGCCACCCAACGCATTTCAAGCCTTAAGCACCCGTAATCAGAGGCCTATTGCAATCAGTTTCTTCTGCTAGCAAAAATAGGAATAGATGTGTACCGCACAACTTACTTTTATACACAATTTGTTCCGTGCGAGAATCATTTTGGGATTGAGCCATGTGTTTTGTGCCTGTATCAGGGCTAAACACACATTTCATCAAACCGGAAAAGCTGCTCTTAAAACCTGAGCAGATGACTGTCTCTTTTCAGCTTATGTAAATGCTGCATGCACCAACGCGAGACTGCTGATATTACAAATACAATAATTACTGATTTAATTAAATGCATTAAAATGTGAACTAGCTTCTGTGGACACATATGATAACCGAAGTGCAAAATCATGACTGATCATTGTACCTATACAGTGTGAGGGTATGAGTTAAATAAAGGGTTTACATGTCGTAAGGCTTTAATGTACTCCAACATTATGAAAGTCCCATTGAACAGTTGACAAGCATGACAATGTCAATTAATGAACCGTAAGGCTTCACAATAAATCACCACACTCCAATATAAATAACACGACTTAAAGGGACAATATAGTACCAAAACCACTTTAGCTCATTGAAGCAGTTATGGTATATAGATCATTTTCCTGCAGTCTCACTGCTCAATTATCTGCCATTTAGGAATTAAATCATTTTGTTTATACAGCACTAGGCTCACCTCCGTGCATGTGACTTACAAAGCACTAAACACTTCCTGTAAAGAGTCATCTAATGTTTATACATCCTTTATTGCAAATTATGATTATTTTAGATTTTCTTATCTCCTGCTCTGTTAAGAGATTGCTAGACACTGCAAGGGCCTCCAATATGAAATTTACGTTCAATTTACAGACCAGGAGATAAAAATATTTATAATTATATATAAATTACTTCTGATTGAAAATGAAACCATTTTGTTTCCATTCAGGCTGTGTCAGTCACAGCCAGGGGAGGTGTGGCTAGGGCTGTATAAACAGAAACAAAAGTGATTTAACTTCTAAATGGCAGAGAATTAAGCAGTGAAACTTCCAAGGCACGATCTATAGACAAAAACTGCTTCATTAAGCCAACATTGTTTTGGTGAATGTCTTTCATACAGTTAAATAAGGAGCCAACAAAATTAATTTAGTAATGCCTGGGTCTCCATGATTTTCATCTCTGACACTCAAACAGTACATTTTATTTTAGCACTTCTGCTAAAGTGTGGCAAGCAGTGTAAGGTGTTCTGTTGATCATAAACGGATATTGACTTCATATTCCGAATACGGACTCAACCCAGAAATGTCAGTGTATCCCAGCACTTTAACAGGGGTGTACCGTAGATCCATTAAATGATTGCTAGCCTGCCAGACCCTATTAAAACAATGAGGTCATATTATAAAGATTCCGCAGTACGCAAAGTGCTTCAATAAAAATATCCTTGTGGGGTAGAAATATTCTGCTGCGTTTTCAATTCTCCAACCCCACTGTAAAAATCCATTGATTTATAGGAGTGTAAACTGCTTGTGGTCTGAGTGGGCCAGATTTATAATCAAGACTCCCATTTCTGTCTGACTTAAAGGAACACTCCAGGAACAGAAATCATTTTAACTTTCTGGAGTGTTTTATGTGTCTGGAGTCAGCAACATTTGTGACAGTTTACTAAAATCACTCAGCCAGCCAGGGAGATGTTCTCCCATTTCTGTTCGTTCCACAGAGCTCATTGAGAAGTATAGAAAGCTGCAATCACATGCAGCTCCAACACGAAGACTTCGCAATCAAAAATCTGTGCTTGGAAAATAGGGGAAGTCTTACAGATTGAGGGTGCCTTAAATTCTTTATATTTAAGGCTTTCATTTTACAACTCACATCTAATTTTTGGCATTCAAATTCTTAGTAATAGCTCCTATCTGTAGAAAAGCCCTCTAAATCAGTGTTCCCTAACCCAGTCCTCAGGGGCCACCAACAGTCCAGGACTTCTATATTTCCCTGTTTTATTCCAATGGAGATACTGACAAAATCTGGATGGTTGGTGGCTCATGAGGACTGGGTTGAGGAACACTGCTCTAAATACCAGGATTAGGGTCTATAACCGGTCAGAATTTTCCCTGAATATTACCAGTGAAGGTCTTCCCTTTATACATAAAGAACGTAGCATCTGATTACAGGGGGATGTGGGGGGATTGTTTGAAAAGGGTTCTAAATGAGCATACTGCACAAATAAAATGGGTACAGACACTTTAAACTCTACCTTCACAAGTAGAGAACTAAATTAAATGTTAATGTGCTTTGCTGCCATCTAGTGTGCTAACTTAGTACTGTTCTCCTTCCTCGACAATTTAAAACTGTCAATCATCACAGCAACATCCACAGAATTTTAAAATGTAACTGGGGACGTCAATTCTGTAGAAAGTACACCACTGAATAAAAATGTACAAAATAAAATCACAAGTAACTGACACGAACTGCATTAGAAAATGTAAAAAATATATCTTGCCACCCATCAACAAAACCTTATTTTCAACTGTAATCAGTACCACTCCACAGACTGATGGTGAACTACGGTTATAATTTTGTACAGGCCGGCCCAAAATTGAGAGTAGGATTTAACAGGTAAATAACGTATTTCCTAGTAGTTCTGTTTGGTTTTTTTGCTGCAGATACATATAACGAAGTCTTGGGAGAAAACTGGAATTTTATTTTAAACTGAGATAACCGTTCGGCAAACAGATAATCTTGAGAAATTCCCAGATTAATTGGCCGCCACATTCGACCGACCTTTCAGCTTCTGATTACTTGCGGTTAGGATATCTGAAGGAGCGGGTGTATGTGAACAAACTATTCAAGGGTATAAGATTTCAATGTAGGGTAATAACTGCTTGATCCAAGGATAAATCTGACTGCCATTCTGGGGTCAAGAAGGATTTTTTTTTTTTTTAGCTTGTTGCAAAATTGTGCTTCAAATTTTCAGCTATGTAACTATGTAAACTGTGTACAATTGGGCAGCTCACAGAGAATATCCGTGCAGAAATTCAACCTCTAGGGCCTTGAACTTAACTAAGATTATGAACAATGCAATTGAAAGAGCCCGGCTTTGCAAAACAACTAATGGAGTTCATTTAAAACGATTTTCTCTTCTGTACAGAGTCAAACAAATTTCCATATCTTAAGCATGTAATATCTTTGAAATTGATTCATTAATAAAAAAAAATAAACAACGTATAGACTGCTCAAATCCTGCTCTGAATTTTGGCCCAACCTGTACATAATGAATATATAGGATTATATGTTACTCCGGGCCTTCATTCTGACACACTGGACCTCTATACAAAATTTTGTTTTCACCGATTGTCAAAAAAAACTGTACCTAGCAAGTTAGAACTATTATTTTACTTACAGATTGACTGTCAATTCCCTGGGTTTTATTGCTTTGGAGGAGACACCAAAACAAATTGTCAAGTAAAAATTGTGACAATTGAAATATGTTCCCCCCTCCACCTCTCCCAAAATAAAAGAAATAGCAGCACACTTTCGAGTGTATTCTTTTATACATTGGAAATAAATTTGTGAACCAAAACAATTTTCAAAATAAAAGGCATGTTGCAATGCGGGAATAGGCAGAAAAACAACCTAAAAAGTGAACTTTTTATATGTAACCACTATCGTTTCACTATCTCCTCATTTACAAACAAACAGAGTTCAATAAAAGAAAAGGGCAGAGCTTAAACCAATGACTGACAGCTGGACTGGGAGCGACTCAATTCTACTCCAGCTGAATAGAGGTTTATGGGATAAGGGCAGATTTCAGATCAGAATGCGTGGTAGAGACTGCTGCAGCCCACATACACCCCTTCATTGCAATGGTGTTCCCTGATGGCAGTGGCCTCTTTCCGGAGGACAATGCAAACTGCAAAACTTGTTCAGGTAGGGTTTGAAGAACATGACAAGAGTCCAAGGTTTTGCCTTGGCACCCATGCAAAACTTGCTGGACATAAAGGATCTGCTGCCAGTGTCTTGGGGTCAGATAACACAGGACATGCCAAGAGGTCGTGTGGAGTCCATGCCTTGATGCAGACAAGCTGTTTTGGCACCACGAAGGGGGACCTACATAAGTTTTAATATTGTGGATGATCAGCTTATATCTATATATATTACACTACTAGCCAGGTTGAGCTGTGTGTATTTATAATATTCCCTTTAATGTGAGGATGAGTCAGTGGGGTGTGAATCTGATGTATGTTAGTATGGCTGGGAAGACTATAAAGGGGATTTTAAACTGTGATTGTGGGGTGGGGTAGATAGATAACTAGGTTTTCCTTTTTGATGAACGGTAGATATGGAGATGTATGAAAGAATGGACTCCAGTATTTTACCACCTATAACTGTGGAGCCAATATGGGCTGAAAGGACAGTTTAAGGGGTTAATTGTAAAGAGGTAACAGCAACAGGTCAAGGCCTGTAAATGACAGTAATTTAACAACAGGAGCAAGACTTTCTGGAATTTTTCTTTTTTTAGTTATTTGACTAGAAACTGGTTATTGCATCATGTATTACTTAATCTTTAAATTGCAAGTTTGAAACTAAATGGCATTCACCTTTTGGAAATGATTTCAAAAATGCAATCTCCAGAAGGGGGTGTTGGTTTAACCTGAATCATAGCTTTGTATTAGGGAAGCATGAATGACGCTGATGTTAATACAGAATCCTTCTAGTATGACAGATATAGGCATTAGGGAGAATAGATTATTGGCAATGTAACAAAGCGCCATGCGGTCACGTGATGTAACGATGGCACTCACTCGTTTCCTTCCCATTTACAATCACAGATATGAAGTTGATTGTAATCTTTATTAGAAGCTTGTAAATTACAGACAGCGCGAAGGGGTATTGCACACATGGAACGTATACAGGAGGGTAAAGATATACGGAAATGTAATACAGGAGGGACCAGGGATATGATTATTGTGCGTTTCTAGCTGATATGACACACACACTCACATTCACATTCAGCCACACGTCTCACTCACTGCAGACAGCAAGGCCCACGCGCACACACACACATCCCGCCCTCAGATAACACGTGAAATAACATTCCCAACTCTTGTCTGCCCCTTGTACTTCTGCCTCATTTACAGTATTAAAAAATATTCCTTTTGTTTCCCTGTAACACCTCCAACTGTGGAGGGGGAGATGGGGAAAAATACAGAGCAACTCTTTCAGTCTCTTCCGAAGTACCCCTCCGTGGGGGAGCAGCTGCAGTGCGAGCACCATTGCCTGAAACCTCCTCACATCATTCCCATCTGGAGCAGAGAATTTGCGTACATCATTGGCTTGACATTGGGGTGCGGCTGTGAGGGAAAGGGAGAAATGAGCTCCAGTTAGCAAAAAAAGAAAGAAATGTCATAACAGACACCCCAATTTGGACTTCTGTTTTTTTTATTCCATATTGTAAACCAAAAGAAGACTCACCACTGCTTCAAACTGGTGGAACTTGGGCTTTAGGTCTGAACCACTGAGATGTATATATGCACCTTTATTACCCATCTGATCACTACAACAAGAAAATAGAAACAATGAGAGAAAGAAACATTTGATGAGAGTGCATGTGACAAATATGAAGAGAGGCCTTTCTCACCAGTAGTTGGGTGCGGAGAAGACAGTCACACAAAGCCCATCGTGACACACCTCGTATCCTTCGGGTTTCACCTCGTGACTGCGGATAATATAATCAAGACCATTCTCTTTTAGGAACCTTCTTGAAACATCTGGACCAAATTGACAGCTCACACCCCGCTTGCTAGTAGACCTTCCGTCCTGATAAGAGAAAGATTCAGCTTATTTTGGGGGAAATCCAAAGTTTCGTGCATCTGGAAGGACAGAACAAGCTTTGAGGATTTGAATTGGAAAAAAAAAATCTATTTGTATTTTACCTGTGGTTGGGGATCAGACCACAGCAAGTCACACATTGGCCCTGTAACGATAAACAAGAGAGGAATATGATGCAGGGTGCACGAACGGTTTTTAAATGGTCCCCACGTGTTGTTGGTTGTGGTGTCTGCAACAATACCTTTTACTTTTTCATAGTAATTAGGGCAGGTTATTTGGTGTATATTGATCTTTATTTGCATCAAACGGGTGCCAAATTATTTAGTAGAAGACAAAATTGAAGTTGGAGCTATACAGGAAACACACATTAAAAAAAACAAAAGATTCAATGATGACTGCACTGTACCCACCTGAATCTGGAGGCTGACGGTTCCTTTCAATATTTCGGATTTGATCCAAAGTTACTCCGTCCTCTGAGAACAGGCCTCCGTGCATAATCTACAGAGTTAATACACAAACAGTTTAAGAACAAAGCTTATTTCAGAGTATAATTAAACAAAGACTTCCCAGTAAATCCCTGAGATTGCATTATTCTCTCAAAATAACATCATTAAGCAAAAGCAAACAGTATACTCTGCTTAACATGGCATGCCAGGAGTGTGCTCAGTGCATTGCAAACCAGAGTACTGGGCACATTTCTAGCGCCTTAAGGATTACGAGTTTGGCTTCCTCCTGTAAATATAGCTCCTAGCGACCTGTGAGTTTATGAATGATGAGGTGTGGTGGATCGTGTTGACATAAGTCAAAGGTTTATTTTACTACTAAGTGGAGAATGCCATAACCACAGCACAGAAATTACAGCTGTAATGTGTCGCTGTCTAATTACTATGATAGCTGCTCAATAAGTACCTGCAGTGAGAGGATTATGAGTCACAGATCCTGGGGATACATGAAACCCGGCAGCAGAGAATGCTAAGTATATAAAATGAACAATAACTCCACATCTTACCAGCACGCGATTATTAATGCACATTGCCAGCGGCAGCCACTGGAAAACCTCACTAAACAGCTGGAACATCTGGTTAGAGTACTTGGCCTTCACCTCGCCTTCAAAGCCATACATTTGGTTCATAGTGTCTGTCTCGTGGTTACCTGGATATAAAAATAAATAAAAAATTACTCCGGAAAAGAACTTTATAAGTAGCTTTCATGCCAGACCCAACTTTAAAAAAAAAGACCTCATAGGGTAAGAGGAATGTTAGTAAAATAGGAAAAGGACAGAGAGAAAAGGAGAAAAACAAAACAAAAACAAAAAACGACTAAAATTGTTTTAAGATAAAACACTCAAGAAATAAATGAGACACGAATGGGGAAAAAAGTCACGTAGTGTATATCCTTGTACCATCTTAAAGGTGGAGTAAGTGAGCTTCACTTTCACCCTATATGTTTTAAAGGAATTCTGCCAGCACATTGGGTATAAATTTAATCTTATATTACCTGCCTGAATTTATTTTATGGAATATTAACATAATGAGGCACTAAAGCACCATAACCACTACAGACAGCAACAGATGGTTTAAAATAGGAACCGGCGCTGTAATACCACCTAGGGTGGACTACATCTCCAATAATGCTCTTAGTCAGAAGGCTGGCAAAGCATCAGGGGAGATATAATCCATAACATCTGGAGTGCTGAATATTGCCAACTACAGACACAAGGTATAGGCAGAGCTGCTTTTTTTTTAAATTTACAATTATTCACAAAAGCTGTATGAGCATGTACATGGCACACACAGAACAATGACTTGTGTAGGGTGATTTGGGACCTACCAAGACATGCAGTGAGGGCTTGTAGTAACTGTGGAGATGAAGTAAACATTAAGAATTGATAGAGGTGCTTTATATTTGGACATGGAAGGAGAGTGAGAGGTGTAACATTGTTATAGACATGTAACAGGGTTTGGGCTCACCTCGTAGTAGGTGGAAATGAGCTGGGTAAAGTAGTTTGAAGCCACATAGTGTCACAATAACCTCCACTGAAAATGAGCCGCGGTCCACAAAGTCACCATTGAATATCTGCAGGAACTCAGGAAAAACAAACAAAGGGCCACAAGATAGCAATGTGAGTCAAAAGCAACAGAAAAAGGACCCCAGGAGATGCGGAAAAAGTGCACTAGGGGAGAAATGCGAGGGCTAGGAGCTACAGAAAAAGGGCCCCAGGGGAGAAAGGCGAGGTCTAGGAGCTACAGAAAAAGGGCCCCAGGGGAGGAATGCGAGGGCTAGGAGCTACAGAAAAAGGGCCCCAGGGGAGAAATGCGAGGGCTAGGAGCTACAGAAAAAAGGGCCCCAGGGGAGTTATGCGAGGGCTAGGAGCTACAGAAAAAGGGGCCCCAGGGGAGAAATGCGAGGGCTAGGAGCTACAGAAAAAGGGCCCCAGGGGAGGGTTGTGAAAGGAAGGAGTTTGCCGTAAAAAGGCACTAGGAGAGGAAAGAAAGAACCAGGAGATGTAGAAGTGCAACAGGAAAGGATTGTGAAAGCTAGGAGCTACAGATAAAGGGCCCCAGGGCAAAATGTGAAACCCAGGAGCTGAGAAAAAAAAAAAAAAAAGCTGACGGTAGTGATAGTTACAAGGTAGGTACAAAGTATATCAAGGAGGAGTCAAGTGCTTTCATTACAGATATGGTTAAGGATACATATGGATTACTTTCAGACGGGAGCCCATTGAGTTGGAATATATTCATTAAATCATAAAACTGGCCATGTGTATCACCACAGACTGTCACCTGTTCAGACTGTCAAAAAAAATGATAAAAGACAAAGAGATGAGATCAAGGATGCAGAAAACAGGAAGAGTTGGACAGGAAAAAACACATGAAAGGAAGTAAATATAATAATGTGTTCCTAAAGGGACACTATAGGCACCCAGTCCACTTCATCTTGTTAAAGTGGCAAGGATGCAGTGTCCCTCTCCCCCTTAATCCTGCCATGTAAAACATAACGGTTTTAGAGAAGCTGCAATGCAGTACTACGACTCCCTCTAGTGGCGCTTCCTGCTGTTTCCTGGAGTTTAAAGGGACACTATAGTCACGAGAACAACTACAGCTTAATGTATTTATTATGGGGAGTATCATTATATGCATTCATTTTCATGCAAACACTGCCTTTTCAGAGAAAAGGCAGTGTTTACATTGCCCTTAGGGACACCTCCACGTGGCCACTCTTCAGTGTGGGTGCTTCCTGGCACAGTGCTGCACAGTAGGCAGAACTGCCGTTCAGCATCTCCACGCTCTGCAGGAATTTTCCTCATAGAGATGCACTGATTCAAATTATTATTTGCTTTAAATCCAAAAGACAGATGTAAACAAAATCTAATTTAATCTTGCAGCTTTGAGTTTGTTTTAGAAAGATAGAATGTGATGGCAGATAAGAACCATGAGGCCCATCCAGTCTGCCCAATTTTCTAAATACTTTAATTAGTCCCTGGCCTTATCTTAAATCTAGGATAGCCTTATGCCCATGCATGCGTAATCTCCTTCACTGTGCTAACCTTTACCACTTTAGCTGGAAGGCTGTTGCATGCTTCCACTACCCTCTCTGTAAAGTAATACTTCCTGATATTTTTAAACCTTTGCCCCTCTAATTTAAGACTATGTCCTCTTGTTGTGGTGGTTTTCATCTTTTAAATATAGTCTCCTCCTTTACTGTGTTGATTCCCTTTATGTATTTAAATGTTTCTATCATATCCCCCCTGTCTCATCTTTCCTCCAAACTATACATATTTAGATCCTTTAACCTTTCCTTGTAAATTTTATCCTGTAATCCATGAACCAGTTTAGTAGCCCTTCTCTGAACTCTCTCTAAAGTATCAATATCCTTCTGGAGATACGGTCTGCAGTACTGCGTACAGTGTTCTGTACAATGGCATGAGTACTTCCCCTCTTTCTACTGCTAATACCTCTCCCTATACAACCAAGCATTCTGCTAGCATTTCCTGCTGCTCTATTACATTGTCTGCCTACCTTTAAGTCATCTGAAATTATTAGCCCTAAATCTATCAAATATTCTATACTCTGCCCTTTGATTTTTACGTCCAAGGTGTATTATCTTGCACTTATCCACATTAAATGTCAGTTGCCACAGCTCTGACCATTTTTCTAGTTTACCAAAATCATTTGCCATTTGGCTTATCCCTCCTTGAACATCAACCCTGTTACATATCTTAGTATCATCAGCAAAAAGACATACCTTACCATCAAGACCTTCTGCAAGATCACTAATAAAAATATTAAATAGAATGGGTCCAAGAACAGATCCCTGAGGTACCCCACTGGTAACAAGACCTTGCTTTGAATACTACAACCCTCTGTTGCCCTTCACTCAGCCACTGCCTAACTCGTTTAACAATATTGGAATCCAAACTTAAAGATTGCAGTTTATTGATAAGCCTTCTATGTGCGAAAGTGTCAAAAGCCTTACTGAAATCTAAGTAAGCACTACCTTGTCTCCTGCACCACCCTGATCTTTTATTTTAATTACCCAATCAAAAAAAAATCTATAAGATTTTCATAGAAAAGGCAGTGTTTACATTACTGCCTAGTAACACCTGTATTGACACGCAGACTCCCACTTGAGGTGCTTCCTGGGTCAGTGCTGCACAATGTTAAGCATGGATGTTCACCGTCTCTACGCTCTGCATGGAAGCGCATAATGTTCCTCATAGAGGATTAGTGTTTTGCCGTGCATGCGCAATAGCCTCCCAATGCTTTCCTTGGGAGGCTGAGATAGTCAATTTTAATGATCTCAGCCAAGGCAAAGAGCGGAGCAGAGCCAGCAGCTCTGGAATAAATGGTAAGTATCTCTTAACAGGGGCAATGGGGCCTGGCCACCTAAAATAGGTTTTTAACCTTTCCTGACACTACAGTGTTCCTTTAATGCATATATATATATATATATATATATATACACACATACATACATACATACATACACACACACACACACAAAATAAAATTATGTTACTGTCCTGATTACGATTTGTACAAACCTTGTCCAGTGTGATTTCCACTAGGCTGGGAAGTTTCGACAGAATTTCTTTCATCTGTACTAGCATCTACAAGAAGAGGGACAAAGGCGGAAACACAGGCTGTTTGTGTGTCAGGGAGATACACATTATCAGAATGTCACAGCACTTCAAGAGCCTACACATGGGATATCACCCAAACAAAAACAGCTTCCACCCGTGCAATGGTAGAAACCCAAATTAATTATCTCCTGGTTTCCAAAAAACATGCTGGAATATCAGTATGAAAGTCATACTGGTAAAACAAGTCCATGCTTAAACTACACTAATAAATTATTAATGCAATTACTAGGTTCTCAAATAGTGTTGACATTTTAAATCTGAAGAGTCTTACTACAACAAAAGCAAACATGGATATGTGCATTTACCTGGTATACACACTTCCGGTGAAGCCTTTTCTGATCTTTATAAAATTTCATTAATTCTATCATAAAATCCAATGTGACTTTGCCATCCTGTAACTGGGGACCGGTGTACTCATCTTCAATAGCTGGAGACATGGAAAGAGGTGTGTAAACAGGAGGCAGCAGCTCATCCTTAATTCATACTGTGCACTCATGAATTGTGCCCAGAATCATTTGGAATCGCAAAATATTACATTAAAAAGCATCAGTTTGTCTCCCAACATCCATTTTGGGCTATATTTTGCATGTTGGTTGTCAAGTACTTCCAACAGGATGTTTTTTAACAGAACCCTATATCAGAGCTTCTTAACCTGGGGAACTTCTGAAGCAGCCAGAGGATATACTGTCAGTTACCAAGGCATTCTGTTTAATCAAAGGCTGATGTAAGGAATGGCAATATACATTAAGTAGTTGCAGATCAACATAAACAAGAAACCTGAGGCTATTCATAACAAGTAACTGTGCGGCAAAGAATTTATATTAACGCAATCACCATGACGCCAATGTTGCACCCTATTTTCAACAAACCGCTCTATATACATAAACTCACATCTGCAAAGATTTATTTTGTAAAGTCTTTCTCGGGTATTTAATGTTCACATTATCCAATTCCACCAGTCTCCCTGCCACCACTTACTCATTCCTTCAATGTTCAAGGAGTCCACAACAGAGCGATGGTTCGAGTCGCAAGCAATTGCACGTTCAAACGCCTTCTGTCTAACCATTTTGCTGCACTCCTGAAATTTCATCTGGGCATCCTTGTCGTGGGGACGAACCTTAACCACCTGGGGAAAAAAGAAGACAAGGTGGCATGAAATTATTTTTAAATACGGCTAGAAATGTGGAAGAGAAAACAAAAACGCACAAAGTAAATAAATGCACAAGAGGAAAGAAACTAAAAGAATGAAAAAGAGTAACAACTAATCTTTGCATTAGAGCGGCTGAGGACTACATTACCAATAAGTATCATGTGAAATACAGCACACAACAGCTGCAATGCACAGACTAACCATCACTGGAACAGTTTAGGAGAAGCATAGAACTCCACACTCTGGCAGAGAGTCTGACCGTTTCATAATCCTTTAGGGCAGCTTTGAGTTTCCCCAGGGCCATATTGCTGGCTGCTCGCCGGTAATAGCCTTTGATGTACTTGGCATCCAGTTGAATAGCCTGGGAAGCATCGGCCAAAGCATAGCCATAACATTCAGTGCGGAGATACGCCAAGCTGCGGTTTCCATAGTATATTGCAGTATCAGGGTTCAGAGCGATGGCCTTTGTGTAATACTGCACAGCCCGATCATAATCCTTCACTGAAAAGGAACCAGACATTGGAGGTACATTAATTAACATTTTTTAATTTTCAGTCTCTAGGAAATGACATGGTAATATTTCTACTCAAGGGAATCCAAACTTCTGCATTTTTCAGGTCTCCCGTCAGTTTTGAAAACGGTGTGTAATTCTGACTTGAAACTTGTAAAGAAACCCATAAACGTAAGAAATTGGTTTCTGGGATTCTGGAATTTAAACAGTGGAGTTGATACACTAAAAGCATTCTACCTACCTCTGAAAGACTGTCTTAAAGGTGCAGCGAGCAGTTCTCAGATTATTTCAGTACTAACAGCTGCAGCAGGCAGTTCATAGATTATATCAGTACTGACAATCGACCCCGGGTGCTCTCTGAACCATTACCTTTAGAATAATGCAAAGTTGTGATGGTGCTTACAGTCACCCTTTAAGAGTGGCAGCCAGGCGGAGTAACAGAAGAATCACCCACAAATACCTCACAGGAAATTTAGCAGGCATGATGAGAAAGCACTTAATTCAAGAGATGAAGTGGATAGAATCCTACCACCACTTCGAGTCAATCAGCCACCACCAACAGGGGGCAGCACTTGCATTCCTATAGGTAAGCCTCTGTATTGTGTGTGTATGTATATATATATATATATATATATATATATATATATATAATATGGGCATTTATAGAAGGCGGCATTTATATCTCTCACAGAACGAATGAAGTTACCAGGGACATGTCCTCCCATCAGACTGACTGTACTATGCAGGACTTGCAGCTTGATAACATTTTTGTTAGATTGAAACAATGCTTGCTGTGGGACCCAAGTAAAATTTGTAGTGCTTTTCTACCAATAAAGGTTTGATGGACCTCTTTTTGGACTCGACTTGTGACTGGATTGCAGGGATCAGGGACATTTTGCAATCTTAGTGAGTAAAGCAATGGTGTGCTTGCTGGATGCTTACAACTCTATTAACTCCTTTATGGAGCATTAGAACGGCTGGGTCAGGATGATTAAATCAACATGGAGTTGTACTGTATAAATGTCATTCCTGGACTGGATGTGTCCAGAGTGTTTGTGTTATTTAACTAAAACATTCCTGCCTCAAATGCCAGTTCACACTACCTGGCATAGACCAAATTACACCTTCTCACAAGGATAAGGGATCATTTATAATATATAAAGGAAATGCCACAGAACACAAGATGCTTCACGTGACCTGGTATGAGCCCTTATCAGAAGCATGCTAATAATATATTTTATGAACCCTGACATTTCCTTGTGCTCACACGTTTGCTTACTGAACAGAAATGGGGGATATTTTCTGCACATCGCTAGATCACCAGGGTATCTGCTTTTAGAATTCTCTTACACTAAACGTGTGGGCCTCATGTAACGCCCGTGTCACATCCTAAATAGAATATGTTTTTATTTAGAATGTGCCTTAGCAACAAGAATACATATCCTCAGAGACTATGTGAACAGCAGCGTTAAATAAAGAATACAATACAATTAAGCATCAATGGTAATTATCTTTTAATCACTATGTGCTCAACATATGCAGCAATGCTGTACAAATTAAGAAGTGAGAAATACAGAAATAAAATTCAAAAGGGACTGACGGGCAACCATGCTAAGGACTTCACAAGTGTTCACTAAAATGGACAGTCAACAAGATGGTGAGACAAAAAAGGGTAGATCCTGAACTTTATAGCTAGTGAGAGGGGAAGGAAAGTAATAGAATACTATTCCAAAGACGCTTACAAATTTTTTTATTTTATTTTTTTAAAACAAACAAAAAACTGTTATATATTTACTTTTACAACTGCCAAAAACCTGAAGAGAAGAGGAAGTGGCTGAGATTATTCAGCCACTCCTGGCACCACATACTATTCAAAGAAATAGCTGGGCACATATGTTACCCTGCTCAGCAGGAATCCTGTGGCAAAAGATCTGCTACACTAATAAACAGATGTTGCGATACGCTAGCCCAACTCGTTTAGATATTAAAGTGTACTATTACAAGAGAAAATCCATGTGCTATTGCTTACTAATTTTAGGTATGTGCGGGCTTGAAGATTTTGTGTGAAAGTGAGCAAATCAAGAAGACCCTGCCTTATGAATATTGCCATTTACCATAGATTTGGATTGGTCGTCACTTTCATCTGCATATGCTCTGCAGCCAGAAATGTTTGGCATCCACTTCTACATCTTTCATGTAAAGTATACCTTGACATATGTAGCTGTGATTTGTAGGATTCATTCAACTTATATGAAGATTGCAAAAGTATCAATGAATTATATATATATCTATTATTTTGACACTCTTGTATTACATGCACAGGAATGTTTCCACAGTCTGTGTAATAAATAAAATGTCAGTATTAAAAAAAAAAAGACACAAGAATACTTGTTCTCAGTTTTGCTGTGATTGTGAATTAACTAAGCAACTCAGAGAAGAGAAGGAGATGTTTAGACGTTATATATATATATATATATATATATATAGACAGTCATTCCTGGTTCTTCTATTGAATGAGCGTCTGGTGTGTATCATACCTCACACCCATGAAGAGAACATGCAGTTTCAAACATGCAAATTAGTTTGATTCCCAAAAAGACATGACCAGAAGCTAGTCTGCATGAGAAATGTGGACATCTATGAATAAGGCATCACACTAAGCTGTGCTAGCTTTCTCTCAGACCCCACACTCTCTTTTTAAACAAAAAGCAGAACACAAATTCCTTTTAAAATAAACCTTACAAACAACACACTGACATAATTGATTAGCCCAGGCATAATGAAGGAACACATTGAATAATACTGTATACCAGTCTCACTACATCCTACATTGGATTATCTTGTCACCAAGTTTGTGCAAACCCTCACTATGGCCCCTCACTCTGTATGAGACTTTATAAATTAGAACACAGTTAGCAAAACAGTCTCAATCTTCTGGATGTATAGTTTAAAATTCTGTTATTCACTAAAACGTGAAGTGTCAGAAACTCAAAGTGAACTTCAGATAAACTTCAAGTTTTAGGCTAAAATAAATTAACTTTAAAACTTAGTGACCCTGGCCTAAAACGTGAAATTCACTTCCAATCCTGGACCATTCCTTAAAGGACCACTCTAGGCACCCAGACCACTTCAGCTTAATGAAGTGGTCTGGGTGCCAGGTCCTTCTAGGCTTAACCCATTTTTTCATAATTATAGCAGTTTCAGAGAAACTGCTATAATTCTGAATGGGTTAAGCCTTCCCCCTAATCCTCTAGTGGCTGTCTCATTGACAGCCACTAGAGGCGCTTGCGTGCTTCTCACTGTGATTTTCACAGTGAGAGCACGCAAGCGTCCATAGGAAAGCATTGTAAATGCTTTCCTATGCGACGGGCTGAATGCGCGCGCAGCTCTTGCCGCGCGTGCGCATTCAGCCGGCAGGGAGGATCGGAGGCGGAGAGGAGGAGGAGAGCTCTCCGCCCAGCGCTGGAAAAAGGTAAGTTATTACCCCTTTCCCCCTTCCAGAACCGGGCGGGAGGGGGTCCCTGAGGGTGGGGGCACCCTCAGGGCACTATAGTGCCAGGAAAACGAGTATGTTTTCCTGGCACTATAGTGGTCCTTTAATGGTTCATTTCAGCATGTTCCTGGACAGTTTTTGTTTGTCTGCAACTTCCTGAATGTCCCACATTATACATTGATTTCTTAACATTGCAGATTTCCTCCAAACTCTAAGTGATATGTATATATACCCAATAAAGCCATTAATGAGAGCACACACACACACATTATATATATATATATATATATACCAGTATAGTGTATATATCATACAGTATATATCATACAGTATAGTGTATATATCATGCAGACACACTATATATATATAATAGCAGTATATTGTGTATATACAATGCAGACACACACTATATAATAGCAGTATAGTGTATATATTATTATACAGACACACAATATATACACTATATACTGCTATTATATACAGTATTATACAGACACACACTAATATATATATATATATATATATATATATATATATATAATAGCAGTATATAGTGTATATATTATACAGACACACACTATATATAATAGCAGTTTATAGTGTATATATTATACACACACTATATATAATAGCAGTATAGTGTATATATTATTATACAGACACACACTATATATATATATATATATATATATAATAGCAGTATATAGTGTATATATTATACAGACACACTATATATATATATATATATATATATATATATATTAGCAGTATAGTGTATATACACAATGCAGAGATGCCCTGGCCCATGGCATTCAGGGGTGGACAGTAAGCTCACTCCTATACAGCTGTTGGAGGATCCCTACTCTCAGCCAAAGGGCTGGCTGGCTGGCCATACTGGGAGTTGTGGCTGCAGCATTGCTGGGGGGGGGCTGGCTGGCCATACTGGGAGTTGTGGCTGCAGCATTGCTGGCTGCAGCATGGCTGGCATTGGGCTGGCTGGCCATACTGGGAGTTGTGGCTGCAGCATTGCTGGGGAGGGGCTGGCTGGCCATACTGGGAGTTGTGGCTGCAGCATTGCTGGGGGGAGCTGGCTGGCTGGCCATACTGGAGTTGTGGCTGCAGCATTGCTGGGGAGGGCTGGCACTGGCCAAGGAGTTGTGGCTGCAGCATTGCTGGGGGGGCTGGCTGGCTGGCCATACTGGGAGTTGTGGCTGCAGCATTGCTGGGCTGGCTGGCTGGCCATACTGGGAGTTGTGGCTGCAGCTGCTGGGGGGCAGCTGGGAGTTGTGGCTTGCTGGGGGGGCTGGCTGGCCATACTGGGAGTTGTGGCTGCAGCATTGCTGGGGGGCTGGCTGGCCATACTGGGAGTTGTGGCTAGCTGCTGGCTGCCATGCAGTTGGCTGCAGCTGGGGGAGGGCTGGCTGGCCATACTGGGAGTTGTGGCTGCAGCATTGCTGGGGGGGCTGGCTGGCCATACTGGGAGTTGTGGCTGCAGCATTGCTGGGGAGGGAGGGCAGGCTTGCTGGCCATACTGGGAGTTGTGGCTGCAGCATTGCTGGGGGGCTGGCTGGCTGGCCATACTGGGAGTTGTGGCTGCAGCATTGCTGGGGGCGGGCTGGCTGGCCATACTGGGAGTTGTGGCTGCAGCATTGCTGGGGGAGGACTACGTTTCGGCCCCCCAGTAAAGTGCAGTGTTGCAGCCACACACGCGGTCACCCACACGCCCCATGCTGGGGGGGAGCCATTACCCCGGAAGTACTCGTTGGCTTTCTCCTTTAACTCCTCGGCCGTCTTCTCCCCGGTCTCCCCGCCTCCGGTATCCGCTGCCCGCTCTCCCTCTGCCATCTTCACGCTGCCGGTCACCCTTAGTGCGTCACCAGGAGAGCGACATCCGGCCACCACATTGAGACTGGCAATGGGGAGGACGTAACGTGGCCGCCATCTTGTGAATGTCAGCGTATGTCGTCACGGATTGGTGGCATGTGCCTGTACGTACGGGCGTCCATGTTGGGAATGGCAAACTGTCATTGCATGATGCTGGGGGCACTATGAAGACAGGTGTGGTAGGTATATTCAGGGGTTACATGTTTAACCTCTTAAGGACCATTGCAAAGCCTAGTTACAGCTTGGCTTCTTACAGGGATGGACTTAAGGCAGTGATTCTCCAAATGTGAGTTCCCATGCCATTAAAAGGACCACTATAGGCACCCAGACCACTTCAGCTTAACGAAGTGGTCTGGGTGCCAGGTCCAGCTAGGATTAATCCTGCCTGCTGTAAAGAAACTGCTATGTTTACATTAGGGTTAATTCAGCCTCTAGTGGCTGTCTCACTGACAGCTGCTAGAGGGCTTCTCACTGTGAAAATCAAATGGACTGATTGAATGCCTGCGCGGCTCTTGCTGCGCATGCAGCACTGACATCGGAAGAGGGAGTTGATTTCCCTAGCGCCAAGGGAGCCCGGCGCTGAAGAAAGGTAAAAGTGTAACCCCTTCCTCCCAGTGGGATGGGGGCCAGGAGGGTGGGGGGGACCTATTAACACTATAGTGCCTGGAAAAGGAGTTTGTTTTCCTGGCACTATAGTGGTCCTTTAACATGTATAGCTTGGAAGAAAGATGAGATAGGGGATATGATAGAAACATTTAAATACATGAAGGGAATCAACACAGTAAAGGAGGTTATATTTAAAAGAAGAAAAACTACCACAACAAGAGGACATAAAAAACAAGGTCTTAAATTAGAGGGAAACAGGTTTAAAAATAGCAGGAAGTATTAATTTACAGAGAGGGTAGTGGATGTATGGAATAGCCTTTCCAACTGAAGTGGTAGAGGTTAACACAGTGAGGGAGTTTAGAGCAGCACTGTCACGCCGAACTTACCTTTCTTTAATCACTTCCTCTTCTCTTCCTCTGTCAGGATCTGTTCTTAATTTCTTCCTGTCTGCTCTAGTTTTCTTTAAAACATAAAACAAAGTCTTATGGAGGTTTCCTACGCCTGACCATATATGACCAGCGCAGGAGCAAAGTGTGCTAAGAGAACTTTTCCCACAACTCTCACCTTCCGTCCGTGTTCTCGCGATGCCTCCTTTCCGTCTTCCCAAACGCCGGTAAAACTACCGAATTTCGTCCTAACAGAACAAGAGCAGTTCGTCCATTCGTGTTAAGACGAAATTCAGGACTCTCTGATTGGTTGATTGAAAGCAACCATTCAGAGTGTTGTTACACAGCATGGGAAATTTCCAATGAACTTTCCCAAACTGTATATAATGACTCAGAGCACTCTGATTGGTTGGATTCCAAGCCAGCGAATCAGAGTGCTGTGACAGGTAAATGTAGGTACTTACCGGTCAGTCTCTTCATTTACCTGTCAGAGGAGTCTGATTGGTTGGCTTAGAATCAATCAGAGTGCTCTAAGCCTAATTGCAGAGCGTTGAAAGGCTTTATAAGCCTTTCTCCGCCCAAGGAGCTCAGTCTGCGCCATGCCCTCCATTTTCTTTTGCGCTCGGATTTTTTATTTTATTTGATAAGTTCGACGGGTATTATGGATTTTTATTTTGCCTTTTTTGGGGCTGAAAAAAAGATTTTAGAAAAAAGAAGACATCAAATGGTTATTTTTTATTTAAAGGGATTTAGTTCCCCCCTCACTATTTAAGGGGCCGTGGGTAGGTGATTATTAAAAAAACAAATTTATTTTTTTTGGGGGTGTGAGTAGTTGCCTCCTAGTCACCTGGGGGGGCGGGGAGAGTAGGGGGTATTTACACTTAGCTCCCACCCGTTGGGGGGGGGAATTTTCATTTAGGGCCCCCACCCTGGCTGCTCACTGTTTAGTAGACATGCCACTACTTGCGGCATTCAGGAGATTTTAATCTCCCTTATGCTACTGTGACGGAGGACATGGGGGCGGGGTTAGGAATTGGCAGGAAACCTGCTGCTTCTATTTTTACATATTACAAGGAGGGAGCTGCGAGCCAGTAGCTCCCTCCTTGTAATAAACCAAACAAATGAAGAGGTCTTCATTCATTCGTTTGAAATTTCTATTCATTTATTTTTCTTTCTGATGAATGAATGAATAGATGAAATTCCCGTTCAAATGCCCAAGTGTTTAACTGGGCATGCGCGGGAATTTCACAGCGCTATCTAGTGTGGGCAGATGACGTGTACCACAGGGACTTCATCTACCCACACAAAGACGGCGGCGCCCAGAACCTAGGTCCGGGCACAAGATAACGACGAAAAAAATAGGTAAGCTGGGGGGCTTAGGGGCATTTGTGTGTGACAATTGTAGATGTAGTGGAGTCGGGTTAAAACAAAACTGGATACGGCCATGACAGTGCCGCTTTAAGCATGCGTGGGATAGGGCTATCCTAGACTTAATTTAAGGCCAGGGACTAATTAAAGTTTTTAGAAAATTGGGCAGACTAGATGGGCTGAATTGTGAATGGTTCTTATCTGCCGTCACATTCTATGTTTAAACTGTGAAGTGAACATATTCCTTGAGTATTGAATCTTAGAATCCTTGACTGGCAAAGTCATTATGATTGGTTTTTTTTAAGTTACATATAAAACCAGTTTGCCTGATTTCTTACAGGCAGCAGGGAATAATGCAGTTTAACACAGATATAGGAACTCTCCCAATGCACACTGACAATGCACCTAGGGATGTCCATTGGGATATGTTACACTTATGCACTAAGTGCCTTTATTTTTTGCATGAAATTAAATAATATTGAGGAGGTGCATATACATTTTGACTGGACAGCTTTATTACATCAATCAAATCTTGCTGTGCTTGCAATAGTATAATATGGATAGCCTTTTTTCTTGTAATTATGCTATAGACAGTGCAATGTTTAAAGGATCACTCTAGGCACCCAGACCACTTCAGCTTAATGAAGTGGTCTGGGTGCCAGGTCCAGCTAGGGTTAACCCATTTTTTCATAAATATAGCAGTTTCAGAGAAACTGCTATGTTTATGAATGGGTTATGCCTTCCCCTATTTCCTCTAGCGGCTGTCTCATTGACAGCCGCTAGAGGCGCTTGCGTGCTTCTCACTGTGATTTTCACAGTGAGAGCACACGAGCGTCCATAGGAAAGCATTATGAATGCTTTCCTATGTGACCGGCTGAATGCGCGCGCAGCTCTTGCCGCGAGTGCGCATTCAGCCCAGGAGTAGGACAGCTCCCCGCCCAGCGCTGGAAAAAGGTAAGTTTAGCCCCTTTTCCCCTTTCCAGAGCCGGGCGGGAGGGGGTCCCTGAGGGTGGGGGCTCCCTCAGGGCACTATAGTGCCAGGAAAACGAGTATATTTTCCTGGCACTATAGTGGTCCTTTAATGGATTATTAAGAAGCACTTTATAAGCAGTTGCAGACACAATGCAGAGTAATTTTATCACGGTTAATTAATATCTAAAATTAAACTGCGGATTAAAGTGAAACGACACTACCCTTTGGCAAGAGAGCTTTCAGAAATTGCTGAATTTGTTTACTAAGAACATTAAAATGGATATTCCTGAGTACATTATGCAATGATAACAGTGTATTGTTTCCGTTTATTTTTAAATGTTACAGATACTTGAGATTAAGAAGCCTATTTTAAAAAGACATCTGAAAACACTTAAAGGCCCAAACAATGATTTTAATATACTGTATAGTTTATATACAATGATAATTTACTGTCACTCAATACTATCTTCTAAGACTGTTAAAACATATGATACATTCTACTAACAGAGTAATGCTAGAGCTTCTTTGGGAAGCAGACGATTCAAATAATATTGGATCTGGAACAATTTACACGAACCAAGCACTTTTCAATCCTTGCTAAAGATATAACTAATAAAACATGCAATATTAAAATGTATGTTTATTGCAAAAACAACCACACAACATATGTTGATGGGAAACGATTTGATCATTGTTTCATGAGGTGCACCATCTTCTCTGTAAGCGACACTGACAAAGGTTTCAGTCGTTAGAGACTTCCATGTAAGATGCCCGAAGAGCCTTTTTTTACCAATCGGTCGTGCAAAACACTAAACTGGTATGCTCTTATACTGAGGAGAAGAAAGAGAGAGTGAGATAAGGCCTGGGGAATCAACCAGTGTTAGAATAAGGAAAGGACTTGATGCTCACGCTCACCAGTACGGTCGTCTCTCCAGAGCGGACATCTCTCTCCACAATTCTGCCAGTTCCTTGGTGGCTTCTGTGGATGCTGTCCCAGGATGTGCACTAATCAAGGAGACAAAAAAATGTGGTCTTATTCTACCATTCTTGACCATTTGCCCCAGCGACTAGACTGCAAGCTTTCATAGAACTTTGTTGGAGATGCTGTAGGCATTGGATTGAAACCCACGTGCTGGGTTTTCAGGACATCTAACTGCATATCCCTCTGACTCAAACTCACCAATTTTCTCTTTGCCTACTTTGTCAAGTGCTCTGGATACGGCGCTATATGAAAACTGAAAAATAATAAATATGTAACATAAATCTCAACATATACAATCTCTGTGGTTACCTTAGATAGAGCTTTCTGTTCAGTTGGCAGAACATGATGAAACCATTCACACATTTCTTCCTGAGACGTTGCAGTCTAGATAAGCTATTAGGTCTTCGTTTGTTTCGTTTTCCAGGACACCGCATGGTATTGGGAAAAGCTTTATTGTCCCAATTACTAGGGTTAGGGATGCCTTCCTAAAACATACAATTATAGTGTATTAATGAATAGCGTAATTACCTCTATGTTCAATAGAGCCAGCTATGAAAAGAAAACCCCATTTCATCACATAGTCAGTCAGTAATCCCAGTCAGACCAAAAGTTTAGAAGATTGTTCTCTAATCGGTGGATTCCCAGAAAATAAAAACCCAACTATAAAATTTAGGTCAAAATAACTATGCTGGAAAAAAACTGTGCTTTTGAGTCACCAGTAGCTGTAAATAAAGCCCTAAGTTGTGTGTGAAGTACATTTTCTTTCAGCCAATGCTGCAAAGGGAATGTGAACCCATTGTTCACTGCTACCCAAAACCGCCATTATTATAATCTACATTATGTACTGGACTCAGTTGAAGACAAGGCCATTGTTCAGTTCAGATAAACACAATCAGGTATTCTTTTGTTGTACTTAAATTTGGTCATATCCTGTTTCCGTTCCATGGAAATCACTTCCTGTTTTCAATTTATAGTCTTTGTATGTTGTCTAATCCCTACAAATATTTATTTGCATAGTTAATCATCAAACTGTGGGGTTTATTCACCAAAAGGAAAATTTTAGTGAAATAAAATAAATTAACAAATACATTGTTCTAAAACTGGAAAAACATCCTTAACTCTGCTATGTTTCTAGATGGGTTATATGGGACTAGAATAGGTATCTTAATAACAGAGGAGAATGTTCCTGCCCTATCTCTGTGGTTTATTCACAAACAATGAAATTCTGTATAATGCCACCCTTTAGACAACAGCTGTGCTGAAATAACTAAACTAGGCAATGTTTGCAATACAACACTTCTGGCCTAACATTTGCCAATTTCCTTTTTAATTCTCTGCTGTTTACTGTTTAGTGAACACAACCTTCTATGTTAGGCCGTTACCCTGTCCTTTTTATCTATGAAATTTCCCACCTGTATGTACTGTCCTGGGTCAGTTTAGAAACATGGTTGCAGCCCTTAGTGGCACTTTAGGTTGTTGTTCTCCAAGTCAAACCAAACAGCACAATAGACTCTACCTATTGCCCACAATGTTAGGTGTGAGTGCTACCAAATGCTCTGTACGGAGTTGGGAAGTGAGGGCAGTGTTTGACAACCCTGGTCTAGAACTACTGTGGTGTAATATTTGTGGTGTTTTTGTTGTGGAGGTTGAGGGCAAACTCCAGTGCTTGTATCTCCAGCAGACGATATGTAAAGCAATCTAAATGTATTTTACTTGCTATATAAATAGATCAAGTGTGGGTAGGCAATTATGTATGTAACTGAAGGAAATCTTTACTACACAGACTATTTATAGATACATTTCTCTTCCCTTATGAGAGCACTGTCAGGATTATAGTGGATCCAGCACGCAGAATAGTATCACACCTAGGACAAAGAATAACGTCTAACCGGACCTTAGAATGGCTGGACTTAACATACCGCAGAATAGCCAAAATATTTGCCGAGGTCAGGGACACAGAATGAGACACAACGATGAGGAAAGCCAGAAGTCAAATACCAGAAAAAACGCAATCAGGAACACACTCTCAGATAACCAGCTAGTGGAAACCACGACAGGGCACTGACAAAAAAGGTAATTTGTGTTTAAATAACCCTCCTTGGGCTGTAATTGGTTCTCTCTGACCCCAAAACGCGCGTGCACGTCTATGACGTGATGCCGTACGTACGTTGGCGCCATATTTGATGTGGGAGAAGGTAAGTTTCTTTTAAAAGCCCGATCCACAGTGGCCGGCGTTCCTAAGAACGTCGCACCCGCTGGGGACTGGAACGGAGGGAGACCGGGTAGCTGCCCGCCGAGCCCAAGATAAGTTTAAAACATCTCTGTGGCTGCTTAGTGTGAATGCAGCCACGCAGGCAGAGATGCTAGGAGCCGTGACAAGCACAACCAACAGGAGAAGACAATACTTTTTTTTCTTCACTTAAATTAAGGAGCAGTTCCAAATATATGTCTTCCATCTAGTAACCTATTAGGTACATAACGTAAGTATTAATACTCTAGGTGACGTAACCAGATTATTTGATACAGACATGGTACAAGGAGTCCTAAGTTTTTCTATCAAACTATTTTAGATTGGTTTTACAAAAAAACATGCTTTTTTAAAATTTCACTGCATCTGTCTGCGGGGCACCTCAAGTAAATTAACCTCTGCAGTGCCATAAGTACAGCACATGTGCACATAGGGAACCAATTAGAGAATGACAGAGTATGTGTTTATACACCATTTCTCTGCAGGTGTCTCATCAGATGTCAAATTCAACCAGAACATGGAAGTGCAGTGTAGGTAAGTACGGTATTTTTTTTTCTAATCCCCACTGCATTATTTACTCCTGGACATGCTTCAATAGTAAATGCATCCACAGAAATGAGTGTTCTGCTTTAAACTGTTCCTTTAAGAAACCTAACCCATAGTTTAAAAATATATACTGTTTTACTACAATCTATGGTTTAAATAATTTTTCTTGAGTATTTAATTTGGAGTTTCTGCACTGAAGAGGAGGTCCTGGGGGTGGGAGTGATGGTTATAAGAGGTCTGAAACCATTAATGTAACCAAGGAGGGTTTGGAAGAGTGCCAGAACTGTTGCTACAGTTACTGTTTTATCTTAGTATATATGTAGAGTTATTCGCTAACGAGAATTTGTAACAACTGCTATATCCTAATTAAAGTTATTATATACTGTATATAGTTATTCACTAAGAGGAATTGCAACATTTGGTAAAAATATACACTAAACACCAAATCACAGTCAACTGAAAAGAATTTAAAGGGACACTATAGGTACCCAGACCACTTCATCTCATTGAAGTGGTCTGGGTGTACTGTACTTGGTCCCTTAACCCTGCAATCTAAAACTTTACAATGTTAATATTGCAGGGTTAAGACAGCCACTAAAGGCTGTTTGAAAGCCTAATGCTTGAGATGCGGACATTTAGCTTGCGCATTATGTTCACCCATGGCGCTGACTTTGGAGGACATGGTGCCAATACAGAGGAACTAAGGTAAGTGTTATAATGGTTTTTAATCCTTTATTTGCTGAAGGGAGTTGGGGCAGAGGAGCTCTTTAGTGTTAGGGATACAGCTTTGTATTCCAAACACTAAAGTATTCCTTTAACCTAAAGTAGTCAACATATGACTATAGCTGAGTTAGAGTTTTTCTGAATAAGCTTATGGGCCTACATATTGCGATTCATATTTTAATTTGGTACAGTTCAGAGTTTAATGAATAAAACCCACTGTGTTTAAGAAGAAAATGGCCTTTAGTTGTGCAACAGTTGCTGTCTCCTAAAATGAAAAGACAGTGTTTACAGAGACTGACTATACTCACCAGATCAACTACATTAGGCTGTAGTTGTTCTGGTGATAATAGTGTCCCTTTAATCAAGCTCACCGAATCAACCATAATTAACAGGCAAAATGATTATTTAGTTAATCAAGCACCACAGTATTAGTGAACTGAATGATTCTGCTTCCTGATTTCAGCTCAATTTAGTCCTTAAATTTATTTAGACATTTTATAAAATGTATTTTAGAATTTCATCTTGTTAATTTCCCTTTAGGGAAATTTTGATTTCAGGTTTTCTGAGAAAGAAGGCAATAGTCTTGAGTAAATTTACTACGAGGTGAAATGTCACGAAGTACACTGTTTTATACAACCTACTTGTAAGAATAAAGATTAGGTGCTCTCTCACCAACCTTTCTATTCCTACCAAGTACTGAGCACCTGAAAGAGCTAAAAAGTCATTCCATGGCACAGTGCGCACGAACATTCCATTAGTCTCCATGGTAACTGCTCCACTTTTATATCTTTGCCCCAACTTGAAAAATATCTGAAGTGGTTGAAATGTTTCCAGATCACCTTTATGGTAGTTATAATAAAGAAAATAGAGGTATTCCCTAGATAGAAAATCCAAATAGGGAGTACAGAGAGAAACGGGTTATAAGGGTGGTAATACGGGCATAACCCTGCATAAAGCACGAAATATACAAAAAAATGAAGGGAAAAACAGCCCCGTGACAAATCAGGCTGTTCTCCTTCAAACCACCCAAAACAAATCAACGTCTAAGAAAAATAAATAAATTTTATTAAGAATAAAATCAGACAACCTAAGGACTCGTATATAAGACAGTAAGCTACAAGGTTATAATGGAAACAGCATGTATCAGTCACTGTTATATGTAGCAGAATAAACACAGACAGGATTAAAGCTACACATGATACTTAGATACATATTGAACCTAACAAAAGGGATAACCTTGTATATAGATGGTAAAACAAATGGGGAGGACCATATAAGTAAAGGGAAGGTTCAGGTAAACTCCAGAGCTGAAAAAATCAGTCTCATAATAACCCCATATTATAATGAATGGTCGCCCCAACGTATTTAAACACTCACTATACTGTTATTAGGAGTTCACTAAAGGTAGAGGTATATTCAAACAAAAATGAATTGAGAAAAAATAAAAATAAAATTAAATCACATAACCTAAGGACTCATAAAGATAACACAGTACTATCTATAAACTGCAAGGTCCTAATAAGATGAAAAGTAATCGGAACACTATTCCATATAGTAGTCTAAACTCAAGAAGAGTTAGTGCTAAGTAGATAAACCCTGCAGAAAGACAGAAAGTGCAAATTAGTAGACTTGCATTGGAAATCGAAAGGATAGGGAAGATATTATAAATGAAGAGAGAAAAAATAGAGATGGATATAAATATAAGTATAAAGTTGGTCTAAATAAGACAGATAGAACTTGATAGATCCACCTCGCAATGTCTCCCTATCAAATAATCATCCCAGCGTATAGAACCGATCGACCCCAGAGTCACTAAAACATTAATCTAGAAGAGTAACACTAAAGGTATAACAATGTCGGAGAAACAAGCCCAACGCGCGTTTCGGCGGGTAAACCGCCTTTCTCAAGAGCAAGGTACAGTGTGTCTAATTAGATCCCACCCCCCCCTCTCCTTCCCATCTATATAGCCGCTACTGACCGCCCATCAGGTAGTGCTAAGTTGGCAGCGTCCAATCCCCTCGCTTGCCGGGATTAGTCAATGCGCATGTCCCGCCAGAATGTCCGCGCATGCGCGCAAAACTTAGAATGAATGTTCTCTCACGATTATCAGTGCGCAAGTCAAGATACAGCGCACAGGGTGGATAGAAAAATCGCCACACACAGGCAGTCACAGAAGGTTCCTAATAAGTCCTGACATAGGATAAATGCCCTTATATAAAAGGGGACAAAAAGAGAGGACAGACTATATTCGTCTGATCAGGCCCTTTATACTTAAATACAAAACCTCCATAGCATTCATATGTCTAATGGAGGAAAGATATCCATATATGTACAGGAGATTCATAGGGATAAAAAGGGGGAGGGGGAAATAAAAAGAAAGAAAAAGAGAGCTGAATCATAATAATCTTAATAGAAAAATAAAACAAAATATATATTATAGACAAAAAAGAGTGATAGAAGTAAAAAAATTTGAAAAGAAGGAAATTTTTATAAAGCATATTTAAAAAAAAAAAAAAACCATCTTTCAAAATATTTTCACAAAAGGCTGGTGATAATAGGAGAGATAGAAGGATATAATAGAGGTATATATATAACCCAATGGGTCATAGGTTTATATAAAGGGGGCAAAAGAAAAGCCCTCGTTAAGACCCAAGGGTTGAAGAGTTTTAAGTTCATATATCCATCTAGACTCCCTCTGTCTGAGTATTTTGTCAAAGTCCCCACGTCTAGGGGTCCTTTTTACTAATTCCAATCCACAAAACTTAAGATTGTTAGGGTCCCCATGATGAAATTCTTTAAGGTGTCTAGATATAGGCGTCTCGAGACGGTTCTTAGGAGATCTCACATGTTCCATGATTCTGTCTTTAAATGCTCTAAAGGTTTTCCCCACATATTTCTGTCCGCAAGTACACTGGAGCAGGTATACAAGGCCTTTAGTATTACAATTAAAGAAACTTTTAACTTTAAAGGAAACCAATTTTTGACTGTCACTGACAGTCTTAGAGTCTTTAAGAATAAACTTGCAAGCTACGCATTTTCCACAGCCATATGTGCCCGTTGGGGGAGTACCCAACCAAGTGGCACGTGGTTGTGTTCTAATGGAAAAATGGCTGGGTACCAATAGATCGCGAATATTCCGTCCCCTCCTAGCTGTAATATTGGCATGTGGGCTTAGAACCCCCTTGAGATGTACATCATTTAGTAGTATGGGCCAGAATCTCTCAAGTGACTTCCGTACTTCTGGCCACCCCCTGTCAAATGTTGCAATCATACGGATGATTCCAGTGTCCTTCTTGGTCATTTTATCAGTGTGATCACATAGTAATTCACCCCTCTCTGTTTGTAGTGCCTTCTTGTAGGCTCTTTTTAAACAGCGGTTCGGATAGCCCTTCTCCTTAAAATATTGTCGGAGTTGTTTCGCTTTCAAAATAAAATCCTGGGTGTCACTACAGTTCCTCCGAAGACGGAGATACTGACCCACCGGTATACCCTCCTTGAGGGGTCGGGGATGGTGACTAGTCCAGTGTAGGAGAGAATTAGTTGCCGTAGGTTTCCTGAACAAGGTAGAGTGGAATGTACCATCTTGGCTAATACTGATAGTCACATCTAGAAAATTTATAGATCGTCCTCCAAATTCAGATGTGAACCGAAGATTTTGGTCATTACAGTTGAGTAATCCTACCATATCTGAGAACTCTCGGGGGGTGCCATACCAGACAATCAAAATGTCGTCAATGTAGCGACCCCACCATAGAATTTTAGGTAGGTATTCTTTCAACATATCTGAATTAAGGATATGATATTCCCACCAACCAAGATGGAGATTCGCATATGAGGGGGCACAAGCCGTCCCCATAGCGGTTCCCCTTACTTGGTGGTATACACGATTGTTAAACAGAAAATAGTTATGTGACAAAATAAATCTCAAGAGACGTAGAAGGAAAGCTGTATACAAATCATCTCTAGGGGTTTCCTGACCGAGAAAGAATCCCACATGTTCAATTCCTCTATCATGAGGTATGGAGGAGTAGAGTGATTCAACGTCCAAACTACATAATTGGACGGAAGAGGAGAATTTAAGACTCGAAAGTTTATTTAGGGCTTGCTTGGTATCCCTGATATAAGAGGGTAATTTTTCAACAAAAGGTCTTAACACTCTGTCTATGTACAGGCTGCCATTTTGTGTAAGATTATCGACCCCAGAGACAATTGGACGTCCTGGGGGTACCTCTAGGTTCTTGTGAACCTTAGGTAGGCAGTAGAAGGTTGCTATTTTAGGGTGGCGGGTAAAAATAAATTCAAACTCGTCACCTGATAGCAACCCCCTACTGCGACCATCCTCCAGTATTTCTCTATATCTAGACAGAAAATCATCAGTAGGGTCATGTTTAAGGACTACATATGTCTCGGTGTCCCTGAGGACCCGTTCGGCCATTTCCAAATATTTATCCACATCCATCAGTACGATATTTCCCCCTTTATCAGCGGGTTTGATGATGATATTAGCATCATCTTGTAAAGTTTTTAAAGCTTGTTGTTCCCGTCTAAGGAGATTATCCCTAGAATGGATGCGGAGAGATTTTAAGTTAATTTTTTCAATCTCTATTTTGGCCGCCTCTAGGAACAACTCAATGTTCCTAAAGCCCGCAAAATTTGGTGTATAGCGGCTCTTTGGTTTTAGGCCGGTACGGTTCGAAATGATATTTGAGTCATTTTCATCTAGAAGGGTTAATAGGGTAGTGAGGCATTGATAGTCTTGAGGTGCAAGTCCAAGGTCACGAGCCTTCCTTTCATTTTGAACAGAATGGAATTTATGTAGGGCCAACTTTCTAACAAAAAGATTGAGATCCCTAATCCAACTAAACTTATCAAAAGAAGGTGTAGGTACAAATGAAAGGCCCTTCCCCAGAACAGCCTCTTGATCAGTGGTCAACATGCGAGAGGACAGATTAATAATCCTGGACTTGCGTTCAACTATCTGAGTGTCAACTAATATCTCCTCCTCCTCCCCCCTCCTCTTAGATTGCGAGTCTGATATCTCGTTCGCTGACTCGGAAATTCCTCCTGGTAACCTGGGGCTAAAAAATTAACTCCCTTCTTCAGGATTCCTCTGGGATTAGAATTTACTGTGGATAGATTAGAATGTGGTTCTGCTGGGGTACTTGAGACTTGGCTCCCAGAGTCTGTATCTGAGGAGTCATATTCTGAGGTTAAACCATTATCAGACATACGTCGTGTTCTACGGTTAAAAGATTTATAAACATTCCCAGTCTGATAATCATTAGAGTCTCTTAGGAACTTATCGTGCTTCCTAAATTTCACTGATTCTTGGTATTTATCCAGGTTTTGTTTCAACCTGGATTCCAGAAAAGTGAAATTTGGGTCATTTTGAAACTGTTTGATCCCATTAATTTCTTCATCTAGATCAGTGTTAATTGTTTTAAGTTGTTCATGTTCAAATTTGCAAATGATTTGCATGAACGTTTTAGAGCAAGATCCAGCCGCAGCTTCCCAATCCCTCATCAAATCTGCATTACCAGAATAAGATGAGGGGATATTCATTACTCTAAGACCCCTCGGTATCATTTCTTTACTCATGTAGTTCTCAAGAGATGAAATCTCCCAGCATGTTCTAATCTGTTTCTTATATAGACTGTGAAGTTTATTAAAAGATTTATTAATGTTGGGAGTAGTAGTATTTAGATCTAGTTTTGTGTTTGAAAACACATTTTCTGCGTCTTTACACCAGACATTACCTTCAATCTTATTTGATAAGAAACCAGCCATATTTAAAATTAAGTAGATAAATCACTCTATATAACCCTGGTATTGAAACCTAAAAGATAATAGTAAATAGAGGTATTCCCTAGATAGAAAATCCAAATAGGGAGTACAGAGAGAAACGGGTTATAAGGGTGGTAATACGGGCATAACCCTGCATAAAGCACGAAATATACAAAAAAATGAAGGGAAAAACAGCCCCGTGACAAATCAGGCTGTTCTCCTTCAAACCACCCAAAACAAATCAACGTCTAAGAAAAATAAATAAATTTTATTATATTAAGAATAAAATCAGACAACCTAAGGACTCGTATATAAGACAGTAAGCTACAAGGTTATAATGGAAACAGCATGTATCAGTCACTGTTATATGTAGCAGAATAAACTCAGACAGGATTAAAGCTACACATGATACTTAGATACATATTGAACCTAACAAAAGGGATAACCTTGTATATAGATGGTAAAACAAATGGGGAGTACCATATAAGTAAAGGGAAGGTTCAGGTAAACTCCAGAGCTGAAAAAATCAGTCTCATAATAACCCCATATTATAATGAATGGTCGCCCCAACGTATTTAAACACTCACTATACTGTTATTAGGAGTTCACTAAAGGTAGAGGTATATTCAAACAAAAATGAATTGAGAAAAAATAAAAATAAAATTAAATCACATAACCTAAGGACTCATAAAGATAACACAGTACTATCTATAAACTGCAAGGTCCTAATAAGATGAAAAGTAATCGGAACACTATTCCATATAGTAGTCTAAACTCAAGAAGAGTTAGTGCTAAGTAGATAAACCCTGCAGAAAGACAGAAAGTGCAAATTAGTAGACTTGCATTGGAAATCGAAAGGATAGGGAAGATATTATAAATGAAGAGAGAAAAAATAGAGATGGCTATAAATATAAGTATAAAGTTGGTCTAAATAAGACAGATAGAACTTGATAGATCCACCTCGCAATGTCTCCCTATCAAATAATCATCCCAGCGTATAGAACCGATCGACCCCAGAGTCACTAAAACATTAATCTAGAAGAGTAACACTAAAGGTATAACAATGTCGGAGAAACAAGCCCGACGCGCGTTTCGGCGGGTAAACCGCCTTTCTCAAGAGCAAGGTACAGTGTGTCTAATTAGATCCCACCCCCCCCTCTCCTTCCCATCTATATAGCCGCTACTGACCGCCCATCAGGTAGTGCTAAGTTGGCAGCGTCCAATCCCCTCGCTTGCCGGGATTCGCATGTCCCGCCAGAATGTCCGCGCATGCGCGCCAAACTTAGAATGAATGTTCTCTCACGATTATCAGTGCGCAAGTCAAGATACAGCGCACAGGGTGGATAGAAAAATCGCCACACACAGGCAGTCACAGAAGGTTCCTAATAAGTCCTGACATAGGATAAATGCCCTTATATAAAAGGGGACAAAAAGAGAGGACAGACTATATTCGTCTGATCAGGCCCTTTATACTTAAATACAAAACCTCCATAGCATTCATATGTCTAATGGAGGAAAGATATCCATATATGTACAGGAGATTCATAGGGATAAAAAGGGGGAGGGGGAAATAAAAAGAAAGAAAAAGAGAGCTGAATCATAATAATCTTAATAGAAAAATAAAGCAAAATATATATTATAGACAAAAAAGAGTGATAGAAGTAAAAAAATTTGAAAAGAAGGAAATTTTTATAAAGCATATTTTTAAAAAAAAAACATCTTTCAAAATATTTTCACAAAAGGCTGGTGATAATAGGAGAGATAGAAGGATATAATAGAGGTATATATATAACCCAATGGGTCATAGGTTTATATAAAGGGGGCAAAAGAAAAGCCCTCGTTAAGACCCAAGGGTTGAAGAGTTTTAAGTTCATATATCCATCTAGACTCCCTCTGTCTGAGTATTTTGTCAAAGTCCCCACGTCTAGGGGTCCTTTTTACTAATTCCAATCCACAAAACTTAAGATTGTTAGGGTCCCCATGATGAAATTCTTTAAGGTGTCTAGATATAGGCGTCTCGAGACGGTTCTTAGGAGATCTCACATGTTCCATGATTCTGTCTTTAAATGCTCTAAAGGTTTTCCCCACATATTTCTGTCCGCAAGTACACTGGAGCAGGTATACAAGGCCTTTAGTATTACAATTAAAGAAACTTTTAACTTTAAAGGAAACCAATTTTTGACTGTCACTGACAGTCTTAGAGTCTTTAAGAATAAACTTGCAAGCTACGCATTTTCCACAGCCATATGTGCCCGTTGGGGGAGTACCCAACCAAGTGGCACGTGGTTGTGTTCTAATGGAAAAATGTCTGGGTACCAATAGATCGCGAATATTCCGTCCCCTCCTAGCTGTAATATTGGCATGTGGGCTTAGAACCCCCTTGAGATGTACATCATTTAGTAGTATGGGCCAGAATCTCTCAAGTGACTTCCGTACTTCTGGCCACCCCCTGTCAAATGTTGCAATCATACGGATGATTCCAGTGTCCTTCTTGGTCATTTTATCAGTGTGATCACATAGTAATTCACCACTCTCTGTTTGTAGTGCCTTCTTGTAGGCTCTTTTTAAACAGCGGTTCGGATAGCCCTTCTCCTTAAAATATTGTCGGAGTTGTTTCGCTTTCAAAATAAAATCCTGGGTGTCACTACAGTTCCTCCGAAGACGGAGATACTGACCCACCGGTATACCCTCCTTGAGGGGTCGGGGATGGTGACTAGTCCAGTGTAGGAGAGAATTAGTTGCCGTAGGTTTCCTGAACAAGGTAGAGTGGAATGTACCATCTTGGCTAATACTGATAGTCACATCTAGAAAATTTATAGATCGTCCTCCAAATTCAGATGTGAACCGAAGATTTTGGTCATTACAGTTGAGTAATCCTACCATATCTGAGAACTCTCGGGGGGTGCCATACCAGACAATCAAAATGTCGTCAATGTAGCGACCCCACCATAGAATTTTAGGTAGGTATTCTTTCAACATATCTGAATTAAGGATATGATATTCCCACCAACCAAGATGGAGATTCGCATATGAGGGGGCACAAGCCGTCCCCATAGCGGTTCCCCTTACTTGGTGGTATACACGATTGTTAAACAGAAAATAGTTATGTGACAAAATAAATCTCAAGAGACGTAGAAGGAAAGCTGTATACAAATCATCTCTAGGGGTTTCCTGACCGAGAAAGAATCCCACATGTTCAATTCCTCTATCATGAGGTATGGAGGAGTAGAGTGATTCAACGTCCAAACTACATAATTGGACGGAAGAGGAGAATTTAAGACTCGAAAGTTTATTTAGGGCTTGCTTGGTATCCCTGATATAAGAGGGTAATTTTTCAACAAAAGGTCTTAACACTCTGTCTATGTACAGGCTGCCATTTTGTGTAAGATTATCGACCCCAGAGACAATTGGACGTCCTGGGGGTACCTCTAGGTTCTTGTGAACCTTAGGTAGGCAGTAGAAGGTTGCTATTTTAGGGTGGCGGGTAAAAATAAATTCAAACTCGTCACCTGATAGCAACCCCCTACTGCGACCATCCTCCAGTATTTCTCTATATCTAGACAGAAAATCATCAGTAGGGTCATGTTTAAGGACTACATATGTCTCGGTGTCCCTGAGGACCCGTTCGGCCATTTCCAAATATTTATCCACATCCATCAGTACGATATTTCCCCCTTTATCAGCGGGTTTGATGATGATATTAGCATCATCTTGTAAAGTTTTTAAAGCTTGTTGTTCCCGTCTAAGGAGATTATCCCTAGAATGGATGCGGAGAGATTTTAAGTTAATTTTTTCAATCTCTATTTTGGCCGCCTCTAGGAACAACTCAATGTTCCTAAAGCCCGCAAAATTTGGTGTATAGCGGCTCTTGGGTTTTAGGCCGGTACGGTTCGAAATGATATTTGAGTCATTTTCATCTAGAAGGGTTAATAGGGTAGTGAGGCATTGATAGTCTTGAGGTGCAAGTCCAAGGTCACGAGCCTTCCTTTCATTTTGAACAGAATGGAATTTATGTAGGGCCAACTTTCTAACAAAAAGATTGAGATCCCTAATCCAACTAAACTTATCAAAAGAAGGTGTAGGTACAAATGAAAGGCCCTTCCCCAGAACAGCCTCTTGATCAGTGGTCAACATGCGAGAGGACAGATTAATAATCCTGGACTTGCGTTCAACTATCTGAGTGTCAACTAATATCTCCTCCTCCTCCCCCCTCCTCTTAGATTGCGAGTCTGATATCTCGTTCGCTGACTCGGAAATTCCTCCTGGTAACCTGGGGCTAAAAAATTAACTCCCTTCTTCAGGATTCCTCTAGGATTAGAATTTACTGTGGATAGATTAGAATGTGGTTCTGCTGGGGTACTTGAGACTTGGCTCCCAGAGTCTGTATCTGAGGAGTCATATTCTGAGGTTAAACCATTATCAGACATACGTCGTGTTCTACGGTTAAAAGATTTATAAACATTCCCAGTCTGATAATCATTAGAGTCTCTTAGGAACTTATCGTGCTTCCTAAATTTCACTGATTCTTGGTATTTATCCAGGTTTTGTTTCAACCTGGATTCCAGAAAAGTGAAATTTGGGTCATTTTGAAACTGTTTGATCCCATTAATTTCTTCATCTAGATCAGTGTTAATTGTTTTAAGTTGTTCATGTTCAAATTTGCAAATGATTTGCATGAACGTTTTAGAGCAAGATCCAGCCGCAGCTTCCCAATCCCTCATCAAATCTGCATTACCAGAATAAGATGAGGGGATATTCATTACTCTAAGACCCCTCGGTATCATTTCTTTACTCATGTAGTTCTCAAGAGATGAAATCTCCCAGCATGTTCTAATCTGTTTCTTATATAGACTGTGACAGAAATATGTGGGGAAAACCTTTAGAGCATTTAAAGACAGAATCATGGAACATGTGAGATCTCCTAAGAACCGTCTCGAGACGCCTATATCTAGACACCTTAAAGAATTTCATCATGGGGACCCTAACAATCTTAAGTTTTGTGGATTGGAATTAGTAAAAAGGACCCCTAGACGTGGGGACTTTGACAAAATACTCAGACAGAGGGAGTCTAGATGGATATATGAACTTAAAACTCTTCAACCCTTGGGTCTTAACGAGGGCTTTTCTTTTGCCCCCTTTATATAAACCTATGACCCATTGGGTTATATATATACCTCTATTATATCCTTCTATCTCTCCTATTATCACCAGCCTTTTGTGAAAATATTTTGAAAGATGTTTTTTTTTTTTTTTAAATATGCTTTATAAAAATTTCCTTCTTTTCAAATTTTTTTACTTCTATCACTCTTTTTTGTCTATAATATATATTTTGTTTTATTTTTCTATTAAGATTATTATGATTCAGCTCTCTTTTTCTTTCTTTTTATTTCCCCCTCCCCCTTTTTATCCCTATGAATCTCCTGTACATATATGGATATCTTTCCTCCATTAGACATATGAATGCTATGGAGGTTTTGTATTTAAGTATAAAGGGCCTGATCAGACGAATATAGTCTGTCCTCTCTTTTTGTCCCCTTTTATATAAGGGCATTTATCCTATGTCAGGACTTATTAGGAACCTTCTGTGACTGCCTGTGTGTGGCGATTTTTCTATCCACCCTGTGCGCTGTATCTTGACTTGCGCACTGATAATCGTGAGAGAACATTCATTCTAAGTTTTGCGCGCATGCGCGGACATTCTGGCGGGACATGCGCATTGACTAATCCCGGCAAGCGAGGGGATTGGACGCTGCCAACTTAGCACTACCTGATGGGCGGTCAGTAGCGGCTATATAGATGGGAAGGAGAGGGGGGGGTGGGATCTAATTAGACACACTGTACCTTGCTCTTGAGAAAGGCGGTTTACCCGCCGAAACGCGCGTCGGGCTTGTTTCTCCGACATTGTTATACCTTTAGTGTTACTCTTCTAGATTAATGTTTTAGTGACTCTGGGGTCGATCGGTTCTATACGCTGGGATGATTATTTGATAGGGAGACATTGCGAGGTGGATCTATCAAGTTCTATCTGTCTTATTTAGACCAACTTTATACTTATATTTATATCCATCTCTATTTTTTCCCTCTTCATTTATAATATCTTCCCTATCCTTTCGATTTCCAATGCAAGTCTACTAATTTGCACTTTCTGTCTTTCTGCAGGGTTTATCTACTTAGCACTAACTCTTCTTGAGTTTAGACTACTATATGGAATAGTGTTCCGATTACTTTTCATCTTATTAGGACCTTGCAGTTTATAGATAGTACTGTGTTATCTTTATGAGTCCTTAGGTTATGTGATTTAATTTTATTTTTATTTTTTCTCAATTCATTTTTGTTTGAATATACCTCTACCTTTAGTGAACTCCTAATAACAGTATAGTGAGTGTTTAAATACGTTGGGGCGACCATTCATTATAATATGGGGTTATTATGAGACTGATTTTTTCAGCTCTGGAGTTTACCTGAACCTTCCCTTTACTTATATGGTACTCCCCATTTGTTTTACCATCTATATACAAGGTTATCCCTTTTGTTAGGTTCAATATGTATCTAAGTATCATGTGTAGCTTTAATCCTGTCTGAGTTTATTCTGCTACATATAACAGTGACTGATACATGCTGTTTCCATTATAACCTTGTAGCTTACTGTCTTATATACGAGTCCTTAGGTTGTCTGATTTTATTCTTAATAAAATTTATTTATTTTTCTTAGACGTTGATTTGTTTTGGGTGGTTTGAAGGAGAACAGCCTGATTTGTCACGGGGCTGTTTTTCCCTTCATTTTTTTGTATAGTTATAATAAAGGCCTATTAAAAATAAGATATTGCTGAATTTAATTTGTTTCACTATATTTAATGAATATGTTTGCTTACAAATAGTACGGTGGTCTTTAAGCCGCAGCTATTTTACCTTTTGCCTTCTTTTCTCACCACATTCTTTCCTTTTGTTTTGAAACTGGATGTTACGTATTCCACCTTCAACCTCTGTTTTGATCTCATACTGTGGCTGCTGCGTGTGCTTCCAAGTTCCACTTCCAGAGCTGTTCTCACTCTGTGACTGGTAACTGTGATCCAGAGTGAATGCAGGAGAAGCCTTCTAAAAAACAGGGGGATGTTTCCCTTTAAAAACAACACTGAAAACTACCAAATGGGCATACTACTAAAGGAGAGCCTCCAAAGAAAATGGAACTCATAAATAGTATTCAACCTTTATTATGACTTTAAACACTTAAAAAAAAAATAAAAAAAATGGAAAAACAAAAGTGTAATTGTTATGTGAATGTGCAAAGAGACACACACATGTTCAAAAAGGAGGAATAACTATGGGTAATAGAACTTCATAGTGGAAATATAAAACATAGGGAATATGTAATATTTACGTGGATCAGCTTCAGTAAGTATATATATATATATATATTCAAAGTGTAATGCATCTATAGAAGTATCTATATACATGATTGTATCCTAGAGATAAATAGGAGCGTAGATGACAGCAAAAGATGAATTAGTGAATTCAAACTCTCAGGATATTAAAGTAGCCAATTTAACCTCAAACACATTGATATCAGCATACCAGCCAATGTATCCAAGAGAGTTTCCCTTTCATATCCTAAGAATGTATTTTCTATAGCTAATGGAGACAAGAGAGGTGTAATTCTTTTGTCATGGACTGTATTCTAGTACAGAGGATTCCAAACATGTGTTGGACCAAGGCATGCTTTAATGAAAGATATAACTCCAAGGTACACATCAGTAGATTATGAATGTCATATTTACTTGATGTCTAACAGATAAATTTGCTTACTTCTAGAAACACTGGCTTAGATTTAAATAATTGCAAGGTGGGAATCACAATTTGAATGCTGACAATGACTAAATAAACACAATTTAAGACCTGCATTCAACCTTCAGTACTGAAGTCAATGTGAGTTCATGCCACACTTTGAGGTTGCTTGAGGCACACTGGCTGAATAGCACTGTTTTTTTAACAGGGATAAATAAATACATCCTATACTTTGCAACAGCCACGTTGAAGATAAAAAAACAAATAGGATAATGTGTGTTCCGGGTTCTAGAACCTAATCATTTTAATAGTCAATGCATTAGACTAATGCAGCAATAGAAACATTTTTGAGCTTGAGATCCCAATCTTCTTAAGAAATAAAGTAACTAAAAAAGTGCTAAAATAAAATTCCATTCTACAAATATTATTCCCCTTAACTGACTGTGCTCTGCACTGATATCAGCCATTGTAGCTGCCTGTTACTTGGTTATATCAAGATGCATCACGCACAATATTAAGTCAAGTCTCCAGGACTGATATCTACACCTCAGTTTCAATGATGTCTTCAGTGCCATAGGCTTGTTATCACCGGTGTAGTGGCTCTCAGTTTCTTTCAACTGGGAGGAACAGGTATGAATCAATCATGTATGCATGTACTGCTTTATATAATTAAAATGTGAGTACAAAGAGCATTTCTCTAGGAAAGTATTCAAACTTTTCAGCATGCTGCATCATTTGTATTGGATTGTTAGGATCTGGGGAGTGTTGTGCCAAAGGGGAGCCATATTAAAATGTGATCTTTAAGTTATGGACCATTTAGTGCTTCTTGAGGACCTGATTCAGAAGCATTGCTGTACTCCAAGGAAAGTAAAATTCCTTATTGCTGAAGTTTGTGTAGAAAAGATAATTGCCACTTCTTTTAACTCTGTAATTAATATCTCATTCTGCTCTAGAAGGCACACTGTGTCTACAGAAATAGCACTATTACAGTGCTCTAAATAAGAAAGAGAAAGAGGGGATTAGTCACTAAACAATATAGTGAAGTGGCAGCCTCATTTAAAAATGCATGAAACATTTGCCAAGCTGTGACTACAGCAGAAGTGAAGTATTTTTCCAAATCAGGTACTATGGTCTAAATCAGTGGTTCCCAGCCCAGTCCTCAAGTACCCCCTAACAGTCCAGGATTTAGGGATTACCCAGTTGTGTCTAAGGTGTTTTTGAAGAAAAAAAAGAAGAAAAAAACACTTTAGACACAACTGGGTAATCCCTAAATCCTGGACTGGTAGGGGGTACTTGATGACTGGGTTGGGAACCCCTGGTCTAAATGTTAACATTTGGTTTATAGTGCTCTACAAATCGGTGTTCAGTGAATAAACCCCACAATGACATTCTGTTACAGGCTCCAGAATGACCATGACCAGGAAATGCAAAGCTTGCACACGTTTATGTTCACACAATGAATACAGACAGTGTTATTCATTAAACTGAGAACTGTCGAGAACTGAAAACTTCAGGCCATTATAGCGGTGATGGAAAAGAAATTGATTTGGATTTTATTTTTCCCGTTTGTCTATTGTGCATTTAAAGGAACAGTTTAGCATTAGGAACACAAACAGTTGACATTTATTTACATTTACCCCCTCGCCATATTGATGGGAAAAAGCAGCGTTAGAAAAGACACAGATTCACAATGACAGCAGTAAAAACAAACTTATGAACATTTCTCACCTGCAGATCAGGTGAGGAACAGGAACTTAGCTGAACCTCCTCAAACAATACTGACAAGGAAGAAGGAGAATTACTATTTAAGAAAAATCTAGTTATGGTTATTCTTGAACACAAACGCAACAGCTTCTACAGCTTCATCCTCCTGCTTACATACATATATATATATATATTTCAGCACTCATCCCATAGATGCTTCCCTTCCATGTAGAACCATTTACTCTAGACTAAAATTTTAAAAAGTACTTAACAGCACCCATTTATTTTTCCATACATTTCTGAGCACTTTCTAAGCATTGTGCCACCATCAGTATTATTTATGCAAAATACCTAACCATACTGCACTGCCATGTACTAAATTATTTCCATGCACCCTCAAACCTTCATGCCATCTTTAGCAATACCTCTGCCTACTTACTGACCTTGGGAACACTCCCCTTGGAGGATGTGATCTCCCGGAGAAGAGAAGAGGGAAGGACTCAGTCCGAGATAATTAGAAGGTGTTGAAGGCATAATTGGAGAGCAGGGGAGGTCACCACCTGTAAGGAAATTGTCTGAAATATTTTGAACTGACATTAAAGGGACACCCTAAGCACCATAATTGTTACAGTTGATTGCAGTGGTTTTGGTGCAACAAAACCTTAGGTGCTGTCGTCATATTTCTGTTGAAATGTTTTATTACAGTTTAAGAATATCAGTCCTCTACCCACATCTTTCCTTTCATATGCATCTTAATCAAAAGATTGAAACTTCCATAGTATCTATCAAAGCTGTCCAACCTTGGAACGATGATAGGATGTGTGTGTTAAGAGTGATTTAGCTCAGTGTTTACAGGTTATCAGTGCAATCCAAGGTTGTCCAGTTTCATACCAATAATAATCAGAACATTTTTGTGCGGCTTTGGGTGCTGAGAGTTACATATGCTGAAAAAAGACTAGAGTGCATCAACTTCAGCATTTCTCAAATCTGTTTCTGCTGCTGATCCAAAAGATGGCAAAAAAGCAACCCAACACAATTTGAAGCTCTTTCCAATTTTGCAACAAGCTAGAAAAAAAAATCATTTTAAACCCCAGAATTGCAGTTAGATCAATAAGCTGTTAACCCAAATATTAGATATTAAAGAAATAAAATATGCCTGACATAAAAAACTGGGATGTATGGACACAGCAACCACAGTCTCTTTGCACCATAGATGCTCAACAAGAAAACACAAAAGAGATGAATAAAGGATTAGCATTACTCACTATGAGGTGTACCTGGAGATAAGTAGACGGACCGGAGCCATGGACCAGTATCACCATTATCAGAGGATGAAGGAGACAAGTATGGAACAAGAGTTTGTCTGAGAACATTGCTAAGAGGGGGAGAAAGATATCAGTGTGCAAGGAGCAGACTTAAAGGGACAGGAATCTTTAATAATAATAAAAAAATAAAAAAACCAAAGCAAATAAACATGGACAAGGAAAAGGTAATGATGTATATGTGATAACATCTTAGAAATAACATATATCGCAGATAAAAAGGGACAGATATTTTTTGAACTCTCATTACTTTCTCCCATGTGTACAATGATGACAAACCTAAGCAAAAATGCATGTTTTTTTTCCTTTTACTTACTCAATTTCATTTAGCCAAGATAATAATTCCTTAGAATTGTTTTGTTCTAAAAAGAGTACCAAAGATCTTTTCAGTTAACATTGTACTAAGACTACAATCCAATGGGAAACAAGGACAGAGCAACCAGATTTAGATAGTTAAAATAAATGGTTGTGAACGTAAGATGCACATTCCACTCTGCAGTCCCTTCAATAAGTTTGGCTACTCATTGGGTACCTCAGCCCAACAACAAAACAAGAACCAAAGAGAGGGATGCAGAAGCAAACAAAGTAAGCAAGTAGCCACAAGTCCCGAGCTTACCTCTTACCACATAGATGCAGATAGACTACAAAAAACTGATAACAGCAATGAGGAACCAAAAGGTCTGATGTGTTTTCATTCAAACTGTATGAAAGGCAACTGATCCTTGCAGAAAGTATTTAACAGAAAATTCCATTAGTGGATTAAAGGGAAACTATAGTGCCAGGAAAACAAACTCGTTTTTCTGGCACCATATCTTCCTCTTCCCTCGCGCCCACCCTTGGTTGTGCAGAAAGAGTTACATACCTGGGCCAAGCGCTGGCTCAGGTCCGCCTTTGCTCCTCCCCTGCCGACAGAGGAGACCCAATGCTCACCTGTGGCAGTGGCTGCACTTGCATTAGGGTCTGGGTGACGAAGGATGTTCCCACGCACAGAGTGAGGATGTCCAGCGTCAGTTAGGCAACCAGAAGTCACCTAGCATCACGGAAGTCACTTGAGTGGCTGTCTGGTAGACAGCCTCTAGAGGTGGAGGTAGCCCACAAAGGTAATTATTGCAGTTTCTTAAAAACTGCAAAACCTAGTGTTGCAGGGTTAAGGGACCTGGGACACTGCACCCAGACAACGTCAATGAGCTCCAATGGTCTGGCCTATAGTGTCCCTATAAGGAGGCACTTGAAGCAATATAACCACTAAATCTCAGTGTAGCAGTTATATTGCCAGCAGTGTTGTGGTGCCACCTGTTTTTTATGTCAAGCTGTTTGAGTTTGGGGTGGGTACATGCAGTGAAGAGAGAATGGTACATCAAGGATATTGCAAGCATCTTTAAGATCATACCTGACTGTCTCCTCTGTTTCTTGCTCATAGTAATTTTTAGGATCTGCCAAAGTAATACATAGTATTAGACATTACATTATAGAGCAAGTTCCTAAATCTCTGCAGATCTTGCACATACCTTCAGCATGTTTTACTCCACATGCTGCATCATCCCAGGAGTTTATCTGTTCAGTCTCTTTGCATCCATTCATCAACAGCCTTTTGCGTGATTGAAGGGCAGTTCCACAACATTCTGCAACAGGTAACATCTAAATCATCTGCACATTTATTACAGTAGTGGTTCCAACCCCAACACACCAGCAGCCCACAACTTAAGCATTTCCCATCCTCTTCAAATGAGGCTACTTGAACTTGAAACCTGAACCCAGTATTGCTATAAACAGCTAAGTTTTAGTTAGAACACATTTATGAAAACAGCAGGTAGGTAGATGTAACCTTGAGAGGATCACACACCCAAAGTTAGTTTTCTGTCAGACTTGACAAATATTTTAACTTTTGATTATATTTGAACAATTTTATTTTGCATTATTCTTCTTCTAAGTAGAAATTATTATGTATTATATTGCAGCACTTCTTATGCTTTCAAATAGTGTTCTTGCTGTGTCTTGTGGCCCAATTTATTTAATTACATAAATTGGGTCTTGATTTAATAATTTTGAATATTTTTATTTTTTTTTAAATGATTTCACATTTTGGATATAGTTTCTAAATGATTATTTTTCAAAATATTAAAATATCAAAAATATATGTCAATATATCGATAATTATAAAAATATTTTCAAACTATTAAATCATTGTAAATGTTTACTCAAAAATATTGAATCAAGCCTTGGTTTGTAACCACACACATTCGATCTGACGCACATGCATGGAGGACTGTCCTACCTTTTGGGCGGTTTTTCCTGGGTCTTCGGATGGATCTATTAACTTTATCTTGTTTCGGAGTGACATTGGGAATACAAAGTACTTCTAGAGGTCACAGGTGATGGTAGAAAGTACAATAAGAGTCAGTGTCACCACATTACAAATAGAGTTGTGTTACAGCAATATTATGCTATCTAAAGCTCTCTAACTGGTGTATTTACCTAAAGTACATTAAAAATGTTTACATAACATCTACATACAAGTATGGATAGGAAAACACTGTAAATCGAAAATATTATTGTAACAAAGAAGGTATAGAGAAACATGCAAATGCAAAGAAAGGAATGAAGTTAAACAGGGTAATACCTGCTGCAGAAAAAGGGTAGCTGGAACAAAATCTGATTCTGACCGTAAGAGTTGTGCTTGCTAGAAAAAGCCCCCCAGCAGAGATGGTAGAGACTAATACAAAGAAGGAGTTTAAGAAGTCTTAGGATAAATACATTGTTGCCTGAGCAGGAAATTAGGAATGCACAGAGTAAATTGGTCCATTGGCATGTGTCTACCATTAAACTGTCAGGGAAAGTCACTAAAGGTGACACGTCATGAATTCAAACTGAATTTGAACTTTTACGCCAAAGTAACTGAACTGAAAACATAGCTGACTGAGAATTTTTCAAGTCTGGCTATTTTGTTGTAAAATTTGAAAATCACTTTGCAACAGTTCACAATAATCCTGCCAGGGTTCCTAACCAAATTCAAAGTGAATTTAAAATTTTAGACCAAAATTAAGAAAATCCTCCAAGCTAATTATGTTTTCATTGTGGCTATTTGTGGTAAGATTTGATTTTCACTTTGAATTTTATGAGAGTCAAAATTTTGTGAAAAATCCTGTGTCCTATTACTTGTTAAATTTTGTATTACAGAAAAAAAATTCCTACTGGCATATCTCACCACTTACCTCTAGGGGTTTCTGATGGTACCAAACATTTCTGGACATCCTGAATCCTGCTCTGTAGAAACTCTATATATGACAGAACCTGAAGCAGTAAGCTCTGTGAAAAAAAAGTTGTTTCTTACTTGAATTGGTATAGGGCTACTGCAGATAAATACTTTTGTTTAGCTAACAGATATATCCTGCTGGAGATGGCACATGTTAAACACAAGCAAAATGATCTGCCTCTGTGCCACACAATGCGGTGTGGACAGGCTCAATGCAACATTATACACAGATGACAAAGCACCTGGCTGCAATTTAGGGTAGTTTAATAATACAACGTACATTTTGTCTCACAGTGATCCTTTGTTATGACTTTGTTCTTATCTAATGATACAAATCTTGACCATTCTGTATATTTAAAAGGACTGACAACCATAAAACGTGTAAGATGAGGACTTATGATAGCCATACTACTGAAGTCTATGCAAAATCAACAGTAAACATAACTTAAAACATAAATTTAGCCAGCAGTCGCATTTTCCTTGAAACACGGATGCAGATGTAAGTAAATAAAGCAGTAAAGATTTTTTCGTTGTTTGGCAGTAATTTACATAGATAAGTATTTGGTCTAATATAACTATCCAGAAAATTTTAAACTAGTTCCCTGTTATTGGCCGCCTGGACTTTTCAATTCATACATCACCTATACTGCCTGCGGGAGTAGGCTGACCCTGACACCGGGCTCACCGCTTGTAAGTGGTGTCTACTATGGCGGATACCATATCTTGTCTTGTCTGACATTACAACACTGCCACTAATCGGCATGTTAAATTCTTTCTTTTTTTTTTACATTTACTCTTCTCTAATGCTCCAGTAGGTGCAGTCAAGCATGAATAACTATAGTTTTCAGTGGCTCATACCCATGCTGTTCTAATGTTGTTGTAATAATTAAGGGCACTCTGCCCACTTGTTAATATTGCATATCGACATGTCCAGTAAATTAAATATCCCGTATTAGTTTGTTCAGTTAGCAAGTTAGTCAAGCATGATTTTTTTCACTTTTCTTATATAAAAAAAGGAGACAGATGCAACAGGAGTCTATGTACCACTTGTATTTTTGATGACTTTTTCTAACTACTTTGTCCTTTCTGTAATGATTTGAATGTTGTCTCAATATAACAAAGATTGACAAAAATAAATAAATTGTTGACTAAATAAAAGAACAAAATGTAATTTACTGCCCCTTTAACATTTATAGACCATTTATACTGGAGGCAGACAAAATTAAAACTCCCTCCTTCTGCGCTTACATAAGGACTATTCACTGTTAAACTGCAGTTTTAAGCAGTAACGTTAGTCCTAGATCTTACGTCTGCCTTTTATTACATGAGGAAATCTCCCGATGGACCAGATGTATTGATTTACAACTTCGTAATGTATATACGTCTCTATACTTACACAATCTGGTAAACAAGTGCCACACTTTGATTTCTCTTATCTTTCACGTTATGTGAACTAGAGAGGTGGCAGCTGAGAAACCAATCACAAAGAGGTAATCACCACTTGGATGTGCATTCAGCTGGGGTTGCCATATCAATGTTTAAATAGAGACACGCTAGGAACTTAGTCATCAAGTCAAATGTGGTGATTTATTGACCAAATATATATATCAGCAGCCTTGTACAAATATATGTATATACCAATTAGGGTTGTTAGCGAACAAACAAAACAAAACACAGTAGCTGAAGAGGAAGTTGAAATGCAGAAACAAGAGTGTTTATTTGCTGTGAGTTTATGGAGCATAGCCAGGATTATTATATATTTGTATGTATATCATATATATGTTGTGTGTATATATTTTGAATTTTCATTAGTCAGTGGAGAATTTTATTATGTTCTGCTTTCACTGCAATTTTATTTAAAATTCAGCTAACTGCTGCAGAAAGAGTTCGACTTCTGGACCTAAACACACTGCCGATAAGTCCCCACATGTCAAAACTATAAGTCTTTGGTTGGTTTTTGGTCCTTGATCCATTTGTATCACAACTTATGCTTTTGTTTAAAGAGATGTGTTTAAACACATCAGAGTTCCCTTAATATTTAATTATTATATAATTATAATTACTACTACTAATTGTTTTTTTTTTTTTTTTTTTTTTAAAGAACACTCCAAATACATAAATTAGTTAAGCTTGCTGAAGTAGGGGAAGGCTTGTAGCAGCTGCAACTATATAATATCAACTCCCCCTCCCCCCGACTCTAGGCACCATAACAACTTAACTGGAAGTTAAACCATTATTATTATGATATTTATAGAGCGCTGTCAAATTCCGCAGCGCTTTACAATTCACAAACAGTTAAATATTCTGATGAAGTTGTTATGGTGCCCAGAGTGATCCTTAAACATTCCATACATAACTCAAAGCATGATCATCTTTTCTGGCTCCTTAAAGTCATATTGGCACCTAAAACAGTGTTTCTGGCTCTTGCATTCCACCTACATTTCCTTATCCCTGTCTTAAGACTGCTATGATGAGAGCACATGAAGCCTTTGGGCCACCTGGCTTCTTTGTACAGCATACAAACCAGTTTCCCTCTACAATAAATACATCAGAAATGTCCACATCTTTCTGGGTTATGTTTGCATGAGTGGAAATCACAGAAATAGAAAACCTGGTGTAATATTAGTAAGCACCCACTGTGAAAATTAATTTATACAACATACCAACCTGAATCCAGTCCTTCCTCTGAACTGTGCAGCAGGTAGTGTGAGGCAGTCATTTGATGTTATTTTTAGATGTACACTAGTGTGTAGCATACTTGAGTGGCATTTTACTCCCATGCCAGAGATCTGTTTTGTCATTTTTTTGTATCTACATGTACCTGGGCATCATGCTGTGGCCTTGATCCTCCTGGTAGAACCTTTGCTAGCTCCTCCAAATCCAGCTGGCGTCTCTCACTGTAAACAGAACATAGAATTATTTTTCAACAGCTTAAAACAGTAAGGCACTAAATTCTGAATAATACTACCTGTAATCAATAGAATATACATTTATTATTTCAAATCGGGTTTTATGTATAATCTTGGAGGTATGGCCATTGGAGTAACTTAATGACCTCCATGTGTTTAAATATAAATAGGGATTCAGGAGGGAGTGCAGGTAACTTTTTGTTTGGTTTAACTGTCTATATTGGGGCTGATGTGTACTGTGGTCGTTGCTGCCGCCCAGGAGTGATGGGAGTGAGCGCCGGACTTATCTTTTTTGTATTTATATGATGTGCAAAAGGTAGACCAAAATAACCCCAGTTGGAAATAAAAGCCAACTCTATTTTGTAGGAAAATTTTTCCAAGACCACTATTTTGTTCTGTGTTTATTTAATTGAACTATATCCAATGTTTAGTGTTGAGTTGCCAGGGAGCAACAGAGGGCCCAGAAGGGGAGATGAGCTAAAAGGGGCAGAAGAGGGCACAGAAAGTGAAGGGGGTTAAAGAGGACACAGGAAAAGGGTAAAAGAGGGCACAGAAGGTTAAGGGGGGCTAAAGAGGGTCCAGGAGGGGTGTAAAAGAGGGCACAGAAGGTGAAGAGGGGGTAAAGAAGGCACAGGAGGGGAGCAAAGGAGGGCACAGAAGAGGGGGCAAAAAAGGGTACAGAAAGAGACCTCTCTCTCCAGGACCCATTACATTTCATTGTAGTCTCTAATGGGGACTCTTTCTAACATATAGTTTACACATTTGTGCAGTAAATATTATTGAAAACATATGGAGCATCTACTTGTGTCAACTGCTCTAGGTGTGCCCCTGTGTGCTCAAGCATCTTCAAGTCAGATCGCCGGGTGGAGGAAATAGAAGATCCTCTACGGTCTGACACACAATGGGTGGGGGGTACTGTGTGTGCAATCTGGTGCTGCGATGCAAAAAGTGCTGTAGGTGCAATATGATGTTGAAGGTGTAATCTGGTGCTCAAGCTGGTATTGTTCATGCCACCTATAGCTGTGGCCAAATGTAACACTACCAAATGGGGCAGTTATGCCCTCCCCCTGGAATAATTCCTGCGGACGCCCATGATCATAAGGATTCCGTCTTTATGAAAAGCGACAGAGCCTGTAAAGGTCGGCAGAGAATCGTAGAAACCGTCACAATATCTGGGGGTCTACGTTTTGCCCCAAACTGTCTTACGTGTCCTGCGAAAACATGGTGATCTAGTAATATTAGTTCATTACCTACTAAGCCCTCAATTAATCCTTTTTGAACAACCTACTTCGTACCCCTACTTTTACCCTGTGTGTCATTTTACCCCATGTAAGCTCATGGAGCAGGGCCCTCCACCCCTCTGTTCCTGTACGTCCAGTTGTCTGGTTACAATTACGTGTCTGTTAGCCCACCCATTGTACAGCGCTACGGAATCTGATGGCGCTATATAAATAATAAAATAATAATAATAATAATTTTTGTTCCAGGCCTAACCAATTCAGGCGTTATCCATTATACTTACTGGAGTCTCCGCTAACAGAAATCACTATTTAATTTATTAATATTAATTGATATTGTATAGGAGCTACATGTTATGATGGGAGATAACCCCACACATCACAACCTCCCCCCATTTTATAACCCCCCCCACACCCTGTGTCCAGGTGGCTGGCTGATTTATTATCCTGTTGGCTCAGCATGATGGGCAGGGTGATCCATTCCCAGCAGTGGAAGGGCCATGGTAATTATACTTTACCTGCAGATCCCTTCTCCCCTCCTGTGACAGAACTACAACTCCCATGATGCTCTGCCATCATCATCAAAGGGATTATAGCTCTAATACAGCATTCATTTATTTTGTGTTTTTTTGGCCACCCCGAGCTGCGCCCTCTCACACCGACTCACCGGCCCCGCGGGGGTCTGCCTTTTGGTTTCATGAGCGCGGAGACTGAGAGGAGCCACAGAAAGCGCGGGAAAAACGGAGTGGGCGGGGCTAACCTTGCGCGGCCACGCCCACTGCAGCTTCAGGTCATCAGGGAGGAAACCGCGTTCTGATTCCATCCCTTCTCACCACGTGATGGAACGTGTGGCCCCGCCCACAGGGGCTTGCAGTCTTCAGGTATGGATAATAAATCAGTGATATGTATACACTCTATGTATAGTAATGGGATTACATAATTACATAACTCATGCTCCACACATATACATGGAGCCAGGTAACTGGTCTGTAGGATGGCTGGGAGTGATGTGTCTGGGGTGGCTGGGAGTGATATGCTCATATTTCAATATTTGTTAAAAGGGGGACTCTCCACTGCCCAAATAGCAAAATTGTAAAAGCACTGTTTAGTGGATATATCCCAAATGAAATCATACTTGCGCATAATTATGCATTTTATCATTGGGGGGGGTCTCACATCTAATAATAGTTTGCAGAAGCTGCAGATCTCTTGTCTGCAGCCTTTGCAACCCTGCCCAGACTTTCTGTGATTGTCCAGTCATAGACGTAATGCAGCTCAATGAGAAGTCTTAGCAAGGCAGTCTTTTCCTCTTGAGTTTAGCTCCACTAAGCTAAACAAACCAGGAAGTAGCAGGACCTGTTGTTTGCTTGACAGCCGAGGGGGTGTAATAAGGTCACATTATAAATGTACAAATTTGTCTTGAAATCTGCACTTTTCGTAAAATGAAAAAAAAGAGGACACACACTCCGCACACCAATAAGCTGATGTTCATTAGTGTCCCTTTAAAGTTATCTGACCCACCGAAGGTGTAGACCACACACTCCGTCTGAGGGTACGCAGGTACTTTCAGGGAGACATTTTATTATCCATGCTGGCCAGTGCAGTGAAAGGTCATCTCAAGGACCAACTATCCAGACAACAGCCTAGGTTCGCCTAATGTACGGTCTAGCCCAGGGGTAGGCAACCTACGGCACTAGTGCCATGCATGGCACTCGAGGTGTCTTTCCACTGCACTCAAGGCTATCAGGAGTCTCAGTGAAACTTCAGATATCTGCTAATACGAAAAGGTGGTGAAGGAAAATCCTCAATTTGTGCATTGCAGAACGTAGAGGAAGTGATCTCAGATCAGTTCCTCCCAGCACTTGTGAATGGGAATCCACACAGTAGTAGAACATCTCGCAGTTGTTGTTGCAGCTCCGGTCCTTGACCTGTACCTGACCAGCCTGGTCCCCACTGGGACCCAGGGAAGCCACCCACACTGCTAGATATACACAGACCTGCAGAATAACCCTCCCCTCATACAAATAATATGAACAGCCCACAAACAAATATACACACAATCCCCACAAACGCAACACCACTAACAATCCACATACATGCACACAATCCCACATGCAGCCTCTCACATGCAATACCCAAAACAGCTCACACACACTACCAAACACACAATGTGACATATCCATCCACACACAATTCCACAAGCAGCCCTCATACACAGCCCTCATTCATATGTATACAATATAATAGCTCATATACGCACAAATACAACAATACAAAGCAATTACAGTAAAAATAACACAAGCAGAATACGGCAGCATACACACCTCAATTTAAAAAAAATAGGATCGGCACGCTACGGGACATCACAATCCTATATCGGCACAGTGCTGCTAAAAGGTTGCCTACCTCTGGTCTAGCCCTTCTACCTAGCACATTTTAATGAATAACGTATTTATATATATTAGTCTGAATATAGGTTGTTGTCAACATTAAAGAGTAACTCCAAGCACTTAGACCTCTTAAACTGTTTTGAAGTGGTGATGGTGCCTGAACCCTGTATTTGCAGCGTTTTACTATGACACGCTACATATACAGAGTTTAACCCCTCTGCTACTGGGGGGTGAAACCTGTTTAAACATTTGTATTATAGGAGACAAATAAAAGATATCCAACTAACCTTGGGCATGGTCGGCACAGAACAATAATCACAGCATTTGATAGTAAGGGTTATTATTTATACATATATTATTTTTTGTTTGTACTCTAAAGGATTTTGTACTGAAATAAACCAGTTTATAGCTAAACAGGAGTGTGCTTACATTTTACACACCATCTCACAAACAGAGCAGGGAGAGAGATTAAAGCAAATGTTTTTTTAGGCTGGGAAAAAACCCAGCTGTGGAAACAGTGATGGACAAAGATCTCTTTAAGGATCACATGGAAACGATGAAACCAGACCATCTACCAAGACGTGACAATTTGGTGATTTTCAGGCTTGACGTCAGTTATTCACACAACATGTTTGTTTATTTGTCCCAGATTCAAATTAATCAATTATATCTCTTCTTTTGCAAAATCTAGCTCTGAAGCTTTGTTCCAGTAGGTCCTGCAAACTACCCAGTGGTAATCGGTGCCTGCAGGAGCTGAAAGGATAATTGCACCAACCGTACGAAAAAATAGGTTATCAAACTGCATTTTCTCGATTACTGCAATGCCTCTCCCCCCACACATCCCTCCCAAAAAACACAAAACAATATCTATTCACCATCTCTGTCAGACTTGTTTTCCTATGAAACTGCATACATATGGACAGCAAATATTCATTGCTTTCCTATGAGGAAGGCCTAATGGGTGCACGGCGCTCACCACTACACATTAGATTCCCCAATTGTCTGATGTTGGAGGAGGAGCCTGACCCAGAGTCAATGGGCTCCGGCGCTGGAATCAGGTAAGTGAGAAAGAGTTTTTAACCATTTTTGCTTCAATTTGAAGAGAGACTCTATAGTGTGTTCCAAACTGTATTCCTAACACCATAGTGTTCCTTTAATTTAAAATGGTACTCTAAGCACCTTATACGCAACAACCTGTTATAGTGGTTATGGTGCCAGAGAACTCTAGTGCCATCTTATTGTGGAGTCACTTTTTTTTTTTATGGCTTGACACTTACCTGGATTCCCCGAGTGCTCACAGTCCAACACCTTTTTACAGTTATCACTAAAGCTAAAGTCCCCTTTCAGTATTATTTATCAATTTGTCCAAATATGGACAGCATTCATTTGTTGCTTCAGCAGTGGAAGGCCCCCTTCATTTGTTTTATTCCAGTTCCTCTGATACTTTCCCGGGGATTGAACCCGTAAGCTTAAGTCACCATAATGGTACCCTCAATCTCTCATTAGCGTGTAATGATAACTCAACACCGAATCCACCCCAAACACTACTCTTAATTTAGGGCTGTGTGTAAATGAATCTCACTGCAACCAGGACAGTGGATTCCAAAACCTTTGACTGTGATTCTTCAATTTATGGTACCACCGACTCCAGTAACCATAGGCGTGCACAGCCTATTGCATTAGGGTGTGCACCCTAAAGCACAAACACACGCCAAGTGTATATGTATGTATGTATGTATGTATATATATATATATATATATATATATATACACATATACACATACATACACTGCTGTGTGTGTGTGTGATGGTGCTGTGTGTGTAAGGGTGCTGTGTGTGTGTGAGTGTGCTGTTAGTGTGATGTGTGTGAGGGTGCTGGTAGTATGCGTGTTTGTGAGGGTGCTTTGTGATGGTGTTTGTGTGTGTGTGTGTTTGTTAGGGTCCTGTTAGTGTGCTGTGTGTGTGAGGGTGCTGTTTGTGTGTGAGGGTGCTGTTTGTGTGCTGTGTGTGGGTGTCGTGTGTTTGTGAGGGTGCTGATTGTGTGTGAGTGTGTGTTTGTGAGGGTGCTGTTAATGTGCTGTGTGTGTGTGTTTGTGAGGGTGCAGTTAGTGTACTCTGTGTGTAAGGGTGCTGTGTGTGAGGGTGCTGTTAGTGTGATGTGTGTGTGAGGGTGCTGGTAGTATGCGTGTGTGTGAGGGTGTTTGTGTGTGTGTGTTTGTTAGGGTCCTGTTAGTGTGCTGTGTGTGTGAGGATGTCTGTTAGTTTGCTGTGTGTGTGTTTGTGAGGGTGCTGTTAGTGTACTGTGTGTGTAAGGGTGCTGTGTTTGAGGGTGCTGTTAGTGTGATGTGTGTGAGGGTGCTGGTAGTATGCGTGTTTGTGAGGGTGCTGTTTGTGTGCTGTGTGTGGGTGTTGTGTGTTTGTGAGGGTGCTGTTAGTGTACTGTGTGTGAGAGGGTGCTGTGTGTTTGAGGGTGCTATATGTGTGTGTGTGTGTGTGTGTGCTGTATGTGTGTAGGTGCGGTGTGTGTGAGGGTGCTGTGTGTGTGCTGTGTGTGTGGGTGCTGTATGTGTGTAGGTTCTGTATGTTTGGGTGATTGTGGGGGCAGATTACTTAATATCCCCCCTCCCTTCTTACCTTATGTCTCCCCTGCCGGTCTCATTCAAGAGGCTTGCCGCAAGGATTAGGGTGTGCCCAGGCACGCCCGGCACACCCCGTGCGCACGCCTATGCCAGTAACCCACAATTGTTTCTGACTCCACCTCCCACTCCAGAGCCCTGACTGCAACCATAAAATCAATTTTTACAATAGCGGGGCCACGTTCAGCTCAATGCTGCATCAATGTGGTTAAAAGCAAATAAAATTAACCTGAATGGGAATTTCACCAGCTAATTTGAAGGGAATTAAATGGATCGAAGGTGACTGCATTTTTAATATCTGATTTTAAGGAATAGATCTCAATCTCTCTTAGAACAGTACCCAGCGTAGTCTAGTGAAGTGTCCATTAAAACAAGGTAAGGGTGGTACAAGTGAACAGAAAATAGAATACTTTTGTAAATCGTGTTTTATTTTTTTCTCCTTATTTTGGATAAACGACAAAAAGAGGAACGTGTAAAAGACTGAAATTCATGGGTTTAGAACCTTTTTTTTCCAGCCGTGATTACCGTGGTACAATAATATTGAAAAGACATACAATGACAAATAAGATGTAAGACCATTTAAACAGGAAACTACTGTATTCATTCTACTAGACTTCCTTATATACTGTTTTGTATTTTTATTCTTGCACGCTCTGGGGGACTGCTTTGATCACTAATGTTTAGCCCAATGAGTTTGCGAAATCCAGTACATTTTGCCCAAATACAGGGCATACTGTCACATCACAGTTGTCTTTATAACCGGTTTAATTAAACTTATCCTCTTTTCAATCTTTTCTGAAGCCTGTCTCCTCCCTCCCTTACCTATTTATATTCCTCTCACACCATGCTTCATTTAGCGTCTGTTTGGATAAACGTCCAGTGTTCATGCCTGGCTAGATTCAAACATTACAAAGAGGAAGAGAGTTAATGAGGCGGAAAAATGATAAGAAAGGAAGGACAATGTCTCTCTTTGCCCACTGTGATACAACACTAGTACCTGCTAAGAACACAATGCAAACTGTACTTCTTAGACAAATTCTTTATTATAAGTATATGTATACATGCTTCTTTAAGGAACGACATGCACCTGCTTAACCCCTTAAGGACAGATGACGGAAATATTCCGTCATGATTCCCTTTTATTCCAGAAGTTGTGTCCTTAAGGTTTTAAGGACTGACATTATGCGTAAAACATCATACATTCATGTTGTACCATGGACACAATGTACATTGATGTGGATGAAAAAAATAACATTACACAGATTCAAAAAAAACAAATGCACCTCCACGGAGTAGTTGGACTGGAGATCAAGGCTGGTCAACTTGTGGCTGCTCAGGTTTTGTTGGATAAAAAGACTCATCACACTCAGCCATGAATCCAGGGCACAGGTTTTGGAAAGCTGCAGCTTGCTAAATGCTGCTGTATACTAACCGAATATACGTGTTGTTTTCTGTAAAGAAAGGGAACTGTACTGATAGGTGTATATAGATATTGAAAAGCGAGTAGTCAATGGCTGGGTGAATGATTAGCTCTATACATGTGTGGGTCCGAACTGATGCTGTACCTGCCACTCCCTCTGGGCTAGCACTGGCAGAGAGGTGTACCAGGACTTACAATGAGCTCCGTCACGGACAGGTGCAAAGAGAATACTGCATAGCAGGTCCAGAGACATGTTTCCAGGGTAGATCCATCCACAGAATTCTAACCTTAGATCCTCATCAATGTATTTTTCAGAACAGAACCACTGGAGTTCACAGAGAATCTCAGACACAGCAGACCCACAAACGAAAGGCCAGAACGCCGGATTAAATACTTCCCACCTTCTGCATTCTCTAGGACAACCCAGAGGGTGCATTAAAGAAATTGAGGTATGGGGTAGGGCTAAAATATTAAACCAAAATAAGATATAGAATATATCTCATCGCATGCAAATAAATTACTGGGGATAAAGTATTTACAATGGTGTTAACATTGACTAAGAAATGGAAATGAGGAATTTATTCAATAGCACTAAACTGTGAGTAGTGGAATAGAGGAATTGAATATGGAATACAAACAATTTCGGATTTTCTAGAGACCATCAGTTTTAGAACACAGAATATTTGTTTTTAAGATGTACTATTAAAATAATATTGGAATATCACCCTCAATATGGCAATCCATAAAACCATATAAACAGTTCACTTCTTGAAGCGCAGGCATTTAAAATTTATTTATCTTTTTATTAAATATTTTACTAGGAAACGTACATTGAAATTTCTAACACCTAAGTAAACCTTATACATATAATAGGAAACGTATGCAGCCCATCTGTAGATACATTGTTACACATACACTTATAACGTAAAGTACTATCTAAATATACAAGTTTTCAAAGTGAATTTCAAGGCAAAACTAGCTGAACTGGAAATATTCTCCTAGTCAGCTGTGCTTCTAGTTCGCTCATTTTAGTCTAAAATTTGACATTCACTTTGAATTCCCAACAATTCTCACTTTAGTGAATATCTCCGGTAAAGTACCTAAACTTGCTAGAATTAAAAACATGTTTTCTGAAATTGCCAATGTCAAGAGCCCAGGATGTTTTCCTGCCTCTACGGCTGTGAGTTATAGTTCAGAGAGGAAGCGAGAAACTGCACCAATGTTGACGCTTGCTATTCATACACTAATCAATGTACTGTATTAAAAGTAATTGAGAAGTGTATGATTGGGGCCAGTTATGCACATTCTCAGTGAGAAGCTTCTGATTGGACAAGGTCCAGCACTGATAGGAAAGTCGGTGCTGAACAAAAACGGGAGGGTTTACAATTCTGCAACTAATGTAAGCTAGATTTTTCGTAGCCCCACAAGAAAATATACAAAAAAATATTAAATTCATATTCTTTGGACAGTATATCTGCTAAATGGTTAATTTTTTTTCTATGAAGTGTTCATTTAACCCCGCAAGACAAGTGATTATACAAATCCAATGATTTCATGGCAGTTCTATCATGTTTTCTGTTATGGTGGGGTTAATAGTGAGTACAATACAATGATAAATTAGCAATAAATGCAGTTGCATTTTAATTTGAATTACTGTTGTCTTACTGAGGATATGTTTTTAAACTGCATTTGCACATTTCTTGTATTTTTTGGTAATAGCTAACAGTAGAGAGCACAGTTTTTCTTCAATAATTAGGTATATAATGAAAAAAAAAGATGATACCCTTCTAACACTTTCAGATGAAGGCTGTAAGAAATTGTCACAAAGCATATGCAAAAGTAGGGCATTGAACAGACCAGCACCATATATTTCAAGCTTTAAAGATTATTCATCCATCTTCTATTCACCAACAGATAATAGCGCAGACTGCTTTTTTATATACATGTTTTTTTTCTTGTATTTTACCATTTGCTAATAATACTCTTGGTTCCCAGCCCAGTTTTGTGTATTGGAGGACCAAATCACCTGAAGAATGCCACTTTGCTTCATTCCTTGCTCATCATGAATTCATCCCTTTCATCTCAGTTGGTGGGCTCTGCAGTCATTGTCAGGAACATTCCGTATTTGGTGACAGAGATATTGACTGCTGTGTTTTCAGTGGTGGGCAATACACTGATTTGTTTGGCTGTGGTAAGTGACCGGAGGCTCCGTACTGTTACTAACTACTTCTTGCTCTCCCTGGCCACTGCAGACATCTTTGTGGGAGCTGTGGCAATCCCTTGTGCTATCCTTTTGGATCTAGGTGTGAGTAGATGTAGCCTTTACGCCTGCCTTTTGATGCTGTGTAATCTCATGACTTTTTGTATGGCCTCAATATTTGGACTGTTGGCAGTAGCCGTAGAACGTTACATCAGCATCATGCGCCCCTTCCACTACCGTGTACTGGTAACACCTCGTGCCGCCATGTTGGTCATTCTTGGTACTTGGATATCAGCAGCATTTACAGGCTTAATACCAATTATGGGCTGGCACAAACCATTTCCACCTGGCACCGAGTGCCTTTTCAACACTCTCATCTCTGAGGCCTACATGGTCTATGTGATATTTTTGGGCTGTGTAGTTCCACCACTGGTTGCCATGTTAATTCTCTATGCCCGTATCTTCCTGGAAATTCGCAGACAGATCCGGCAGATATCAGAGTGGGAAGTGGATGTTAGCCGTAGGAGAAGGCGGAAACGCATAGTGGCCAGGGAGCTTCGCATGGCTACCTCACTTTTCATTGTGGTCTTCTGCTTCGTGTTCTGTTGGTTCCCAATCCACCTTTTGAATTTGATTAACCTTGCCTGTCCAAGTTGCATGGTGCCTAGGGAAGTCATTCTATGTGCAGTCATTCTCTCCCATGTAAATTCTGCCCTTAACCCCATTATATATGTATTCCGCATGAAATCCTTCCGACGAGCAATAGAGGCCACCCTACCTTGTTTCTGTGCCAAAGGGAGTGTAGGCAGTGTGATGGCCTCCAGTCTTGCAAAAGCTGCTCAAGGTCAGGGGGAAGAATGCAGCATTAGGCGTGTTCCACTACCGGGGAAGTAAATTACTTATCTTATGGAGTAAAATGTTAGAAATGTATGTATCCACTGTATGTTATGCTTTATAGAAGACAGTGTTCCAAATCTTCTCTAACACTATGCTCGTACAGGCCGACACCTGGAGTACTGTGTGACAGATGTATCAATTACAATGAGGCTTGTGTCCCTTTGCAAAAGAGTTGTACTACTGAGTGCACTGAGTGCGAGGTACGTCCATAGAATCAGTAGTTTACTATGTCACTGAACAACATCATACAGGTCAGGTTTCCAGAATCTCTAGAGTTTTCAGGGTGAGTCGAGAACAGTTATCCGTGTGAGTGAGTTAGTTAGGGACAGTTCAATAACTGGCGGCAATAGAAGGTATAACTGGTGTAATAATAGAGTTCACAGAAGGATGCTGTTGCAACGAGGAGCACAAATCTCAGGCCTGTCAATATTACTAAAATTCTTAACTTTGACTATAACTGTGTTAGTTTAAAAGGTGAGTTAAATGGCCACTTTCCAGACAACAAAAAATAACTGTTGGAAAGAACGAATGAGGAGTAAACTCTTCCCAATAAACTCTGCAAACAAAAACTTATTGAGCAATATTATCCACATTGTTAGGAAATGTGTAGATCAAAATTAACCTAAGACAAGTGATGGATAACACTGCAGATGTTTAAAGGGACACTCCACTGAAAACATTCATGCATTTAATTATGCCTTTTTTATTGATGGTATATCTCAAAACAGGTTGAGCCATTTGCAGATCTTGTCTGCACATTTTTGCAAGTCTTCCCCTTTCTAACCCCGCACCAGACTTCAATGAGGCACATACTCTCAGCTATTAACTGCCTCTTGAGTTTAGCTCCACTGAGCCAAACAAACCAGGAAGTAAAAGGACAGGTTGTCAGGTTAATTTATAAAAGTGCCAAATTCTATTGTAATCTGCATTTTTTTGTAAAGTGAATAAAGAAGACACACTCTTAATACATAAACATTTCATTAAGGTAAAGTGATTTAAGTTAGTGTAGTGGCCCTTTAAGAGTTTTTCCCATGATGCTCAAGTTAAGCATAGACACCCCTGGCATGAATCCATTTTTTTGTTTAGTTTTTTTCTTAAACAAAGCAGTACTTTCCATCCATTTATATAGAAATCCAGTACTTTGGACTGTTATGTGGTTTGAGTAGATCTTCGCCACCCTGTCCTGTTGAAATGATTACTGTTCCATTTGTCAATTATGCAATGCTGACTATGGTCTCGATATAATATTTTTGAATAAGCTTTTCAAATGACTTGGTATTTTGGGATACACTTTTATAATGATGTAATATTTTGAAAAATATTGAATTTGTTTTTTTATATATATTTACATATTTTATATATATTTTGGTATTTTATTATTGGGGGGGGAGGTGCATTTTAAAATGTTATCCAAAATAATTTAATTCTTTGAAAGGTTATCCAAAATATATTAAATCAAGACCTATGGTCAGGTCTTATTGAATAGAGATAACAAAATGAAGAGACGAACACATAGAAATCTGATACAAAATGTCTGAAGAGCAGGAAGGATTTATTTACTAAACAGGCAACTCTAACGAATTGAAAAATGAATTGCACAATTTAGGCAAAAATTGCTGATTTGTAAAGACTCCCCAATCCTGCTGTAATCACAGCTTGATCATTTTAGTCTGAGTAAGTACGTCATGGCATAATTTGGAACACAGATTTGTTCATGATCTTTCTCATACTTTTCAAGATTAACAAAGATTCCAATCTCAGCAGCCACTCATGTTCATCGTAGTTCAGAGTGTAAACCTGTTATATGCCAATCTTTATTTAGAAAGACACTATAGGCACCCAGGCCTCTAGCTAAACACACCTCTAGTGGCAGTCTCTCCAATAGCCACTAGATGGTGCTTCCATACCTATAACTGAGTTAGAATTGGTTATTGATATTCAATTTACTCATGCATTGCTTGAACATTTCGAACATTGAATAAATGCTTCTCTACGAGTGGAGTGCGGCACTTGCGCCCCTCATCCTAAATGCTTCTATTGGAGAAGCATTTGGTTGAACAAGGAGTTGAAGAGGAGCCTGCCTTCCGAAAGACAAGACAAGAGGTGTTGCAGGCAGCTGCAAGGACCGACAGTCAGCGATGGAAAAAGGTAAATAAAGGATTAGTTATTTTTAATGATAAAGGGTGATGCAGGGGTCAAAACAAAGCCAATAAGGAAATTACATTTTAAAAATATATATTATTTTGAAAGTAATAGTTTCCCTTTAAGATTTCTTTTTGTCCTTTAATACAAGACTGAACTGTGAATGCCTAAAGTGACAAGAAATCAGATGCATTGTGCAGATAGATCATTGTGATAAACTTGGAACCAGGAGTTAATATATTGCATTATTTAGAGTGTGAACCAACCTCAGAGGTGACACGTGCATTTCACTCTTACTGGTGTGAGAGAAAGATGCTACAAGCTTTTGTTCAGGAATAATTCATTAAAAACCAACAAGTAGTGGTTTAAACAGCTTCAAATGCAGACTAAAATAGCCAAGCTGCAGTTCTAGCTGTGTGGGAGAATGTTTCTGATTCACCAATTGTATTCTGCATATTGCTATTTGGTTTTAGCTCATTACAATGTGACGTGCCATAATCTCAAGTCACTTGCAAGAATAGAGCAACCCCCAATATTTTACTATGTAACCAAATGTAAAAAAAAAAAAAAGGCAATCTTGTTAATCACCTTCTTTACCTGTGATAGTTTTCACTTCCACTGAAGATAAGATAGCTAGGTAACTGGGGCGGTTTGCCAATACGTTTCACGATTAATTTCATTTGGAGATTTTACCCTGTAAGACGAGACAGACATAGCTCATCTTTGACTGATCATTTTTGAATGGATATAGATATGTGTACTTCCCCTCTGTAAACCTTAAGAACGAGGAACTCCCACTACCTACAGGCATCTGTTTATTGGGGGAAGGGATGCTGTGAGCACATTTCTGGATTAGAAATATCCTTTCTGTTCACCTCTCTTTATTAATAAACTTTACTTTAAAAAAAAAAAAAAAACCCTGCATTTTAGAATCCTTCCATAAATTACACACCTCCTTTAAAAATGATCCAAGATGTAACTTGCTTTCAAAGTTGTCTAAATTGCAAGGATCTACACTGAAGGAAAAATTCAATGTGAATTCCAAATTCAAGACAAAACAAATCTTCCATTTTGGCATAAAGAAGTTAGCATATTCCTTTGAAAATATAACTCTTTGAATACATCCCGTTACCTAATAGTGTGTATGGTGAATGAGTTTACATGTAATCTTTAGGTGGGTGAAGATCCAAAGGCCTCTTAAAAATGAAAACCGAAATTGATGCACCCAAACAACAGCACTTCACGCACTGTTATCCACAACTTACAAACCAAAATCAGATGTCAATTCTTAGGGACACAAATTGTAGCCGTTGGTCAAATACCTGAAAGGTATGAAACACATCCAGCTATTAAAGGACCAATATAGTCACCCAGACCACTTCAGCTCAATGAAGTGGTCTGGATGCCAGGTCCCCCAGGTTTTAACCCTACAGCTGTAAACATAGCAGTTTCAGATAAATTGCTATGTTTACATTGCAGGGTTAAGCCAGCCTCTGTTTTCCTGACAGCCGCTAGAGGTGCTTCCTCAATGCGAAAATCGTATTGATCACGCAGAACGTCCATAGAAAAGCGTCAGAGGGGGAGGAAAGGACACCAGCGCCAAGGGGGCCCGGCGCTGGATAAAGGTAAGTGGCTGAAGGGGTTCTAACCCCTTCAGCCCAGTGAGAGGGGGGACCCTAAGGATTATATAGTGCCAGGAAAACAAGTTTGTTTTTCTGACACTATAGTGGTTTAACCCCTGCCACCTTTAAATTTAAGTGCTTTGTAGTAGCTTTTTATTCGGTTTTAAAAGGGTTCACATAAGGTGTGTGACAGTACAAATGTATCAATCCAGCTTCACAACTGATCATTCTGGAGAGGAAAATTGTCCCTTAAACCCTTAAGGACCAAACTTCTGGAATAAAAGGAAATAATGACATGTCACACACGTCATGTGTCCTTAAAGGACCACTATAGTGCCAGGAAAACACTCGTCGGGCTCTAGGGTGAGGAAGGGGTTAAACTTACCTTTCATCAGCACTGGGCAGGGAGCTCTCTGCCTCCTCTCCTCCCGCTGAATGCGCGGCAGGAGCCTTGCGCATTCAGCCAGTCCATAGGAAAGCCTTCACAATGCTTTCCTATGGACGCTGGCGTCTTCTCACTGTGAAAATCACAGTGAGAAGCGCGGAAGCCCTCTAGCGGCTGTCAATGAGACAGCCACTAGAGGCTGGATTAACCCATTTATAAAACAGTTTCTCTGAAACTGCTATGTTTATAGAAAAAAGGGTTAATCCTAGCTGGACCAGGCACCCAGACCACCTCATTAAGCTGAAGTGGTCTGGGTGCCTATAGTGGTCCTTTAAGGGGTTAATTTTATCCTTCATAGTGAAAATGTACATGCAGTGAACAACCAGATGACTAGCATTAAAATGAACTTTACATGCACTTTTAATAATAAAAAAGTAACTGGGTTAGTACTAAACCCTACTATTACTCATCACCCTACCACGTGCTACTTACAGCGGAACTATCACACTAACACAATGAAATAGCTAAGGTTTTTTTTTTCAGTCTTTTTTTTTTAAATTACACTCTGCTGAGTAAGGCTGTGCAAAATATGTAAATATTTTAACTCTCACATTGCACGGCAAGAGAATAGTCAGAGCGCATATCCACACAAATAGAATTTTTTCTGTAGATGGAATGTGCAAAGGAAGTAAGTTTTTGTTGAACCATGATTGCATCTAGTGGGGTGAAAGAATTAGCAACTGTTATTTCTCAAGATTTCCTCTTGAAATTGAGAACACTCATCTTACACAAGTGATACTGGTTTTCCAATCTCTAAGTTTAGTTCCTACAGGTCTCAGGCGGTCAATGAGTTACCGTACTGTTGTAAGCATAAATGCCATAACAGTCCCAGAAACAGGCTTCAGGTGTTTGGATTTTCTAAAGACTAAGCTCTCTGAGTACCAATATGAATCTCAGAGGTCATCCCTATTATAGGAGTCACAACTGGGTTGTCTTTGGCTTTTCACGCAGCCATGGTGCCTGGAAAATACCTTGGAGTATTTTCTATTAAGTATAAGTTCCCATTAATAAACACCACACACTACATTAATGTCCCCTTAAAATACTTAGAGCAAGATAGTCAAGGGGTTATTAGGGTGATCTAGGTCAAAATGCATTAAAATATATATCATGCAAACATTAATTCACAAAGGACTGCGTAATTTATGTTTATTAGAAAAACACAAAACATAACTAAAAAAAAACATAAGCGTAAGTTTGGGCATCTTTGTGTCACACCCATGAGAGGAGACCTGCAAACGATGTGTGTAGAGGAAAGAAGACATTGGAAGATGTACAGAAATCAAAGCACTTCATGGAATTGGCAGTTATTTCAGCTCAAGTCACCTCTACTGTCCATTACAACGAGGTTTCATCAAAGGTGTGACCTAATCCCTATGGGAACTGTTTGAAGACATTTACTTTCCAGCCAACAGTGGGTTCCTGAGCACCACAATTACACTATCTCCTCGGAGGAACATCTTGGAGATGTATCTGTCTTTATTCACTGGTTTGGATTTCTTCTTTCCTTTTCCACTCTTAGGTACTTCTGTCCACATCTCTTTCACGTTTTCTAGAACCATGTTGCAGTGTCTGCAGATGAGAAAGTATAAGAAATGTGATGTACAACTGCACAAACAAATCAAGGTTTTTTTTAAATTCTTTATTTTACGTGTGCATCGATTTAACAAGCAGTTTTGCAATGCCACGACAGCTGGAGCAAACATAAAGGAAACATGCGGTAACAGTACTGTAGCATCAAAAAACATTGCACATTTTTAAATTATAGCAGGAGTAACACAGACATATCAGGCTGCGACACAGTGCTAGCGGTAGCTGTAGTTAGGTTAGCTGGATGCTCTAACGCACTGGAAATGTGTAGGTCTTTAGATTAACGGCACAGCACCCTTGGGTGTCACCAGAAGGATTTTAACTATGTTAAAACAGTTAGAATACTCATAACATCAACAATATCGTAGTGTAGGCGTTTCTTGCTAAATTGGGTAACACACATAGGAATTGCTTAACTGATATATGATAGATTAACAGTTGCTTTGCTGGATGTTTATCATTGACTCAATGCGGAACTAACTGTATCATAAAACAAATAGATATAGGAGATAAACAAGTGGGCTGCGACAAAGGTAACCATTTAAAGCATGGCATTGCTTTCTGTATAGAGGGGACCTAAAGAAATAAGGAAGGTGAGAGGAGAGAGTTAAACAGAGCGGCATGTCCGCAATTCAGTCCTGCTCATCCCTTGCCAGTTCGTGGCATGTTGTCATCAGGAGTGTGAAGACAAAGTGTCGGAGCGGCAGTTGCGGGACGAAGACCCCCTCCAGCCCCACATAGAGGGTGGCATCGTCTGACCACTGGCTTGATGGCTCTATGAGTTCGAGGCATACCCATTTTGGGTGCAGATGGAGCCGGTGTCCTGGAGGTGGCCCCTTCGAGGGTTCCACGTCCAGGTCAGTCAGCCTGGGGAGCAGCCGTCTCCCCGCTGCCCGATCTCTGGTAGGCCTCAAGGCATTTTGTCGGGTCCCCGGGGTGTTACAGGCTTGATTTCGGTATCAGTTGAGAACCCCGGGTGTCCCCTTCATGCTAGGTTCTTTCCAGGGTGCGATTGTGCCGGTTTTTGAGGGGATTACCCCCAAAAAGTGCATAGTGTAGTGGGAGCTGAGGTTCAGCACAACCACTCTGCTTGGATGCTAGGCTCCACCCCCCATATCAAGGGTTTTAAAGAACAACTTTACCAAATTGCCCATGATACATACACCAAAGCCTCCCTTCCCTTGTAAGAATAAACAGTTATAAATTTCCCTTGTGCAGTGGATGAAAGTGTAATCAGTTTCTTTGCCCAATACCTGTCAAAAGCCTTGACTCTCCCCAGCAGCTTTTTATTATTTCTGCAGTTGATGAGGACCTGTGTGTTATTCTTTACGGACTGTGTGAGGACCGACAATGGCCCTGTGTTAAATTCTTCTTCCTCCCGTTTTTGGAGCTCTTCTGGAGTCATCTCACTCTTGGGCTTGTTTAGGAGACTCCTGAATATAGTAAAAACAAAACAAAAAAATTGGATAAGGGATTATTTTCCTTGCATATATTAATCCACCAATGGCTAACCTGTAATTCTACACAAACTGCAAGGAGTTCGACTGCTTAACCCCTTAAGGACACATGACATGATTCCCTTTTATGCCAAAAGTCTGGTCCTTAAGGGGTTAAAAAAGGTATACCTTAAAGGAATACTATAGGGCAAGGAACACAAACATATATTCCTGACCCTAGTGTTAAAAACACCATCTGCCCCCCACCACCCCCAAATATAGTAACATTTTACCTTTATTCTAGTCTGCTGCTGGCTCTGCCCCTGATCTGCCTGCTTGCTATCATCAGAAGTGGGGATGTGTGCCAATCACAATGCTTTCCTATAGGATTGTCTGAGCCAGTCAAGGAGGCAGATCATGGGCAGAGCAAGAACAAGCCAAACACAGCCCTGGCCAATCAGCATCTCCTCATAGAAATACATTGGATCAATACATCTCTATGAAGAAAATTCAGTGTCTCCATGCAGAGGGTGCAGCACTGCCCCAGGAAGCACCTCTGGTAGCCATCTGAGGAGTGGCCTGTGGAGGTGTCCATAGACTAATGTAAACACTGCATTTTCTCTGATGATTCTACTCACCAGAACAAATACAATAAACTGTAGTTCTTCTGGTGACTATAATGTCCCTTTAATAAAACAGCATTAATTCCACTACAGGACCACTATAGCATTAGGAATACAAACCTGTATTCTTAATGGTATAGTGCCCCTGTCCCTAGTTAAATGTATGGCCCTTCGTAAGCTACAAAAATGAGCTAGACTGATTTTACTTCCCTGTTATCAAGCTCTGCGACTCCCTAGGTACTGCTGCCCATGTTGGAGCATTAGGAATGAGATGCATGAACACATTTAATCAAGTGCTTTGCACAGCAAACCATAGAATTTAATGCTTTCCTATGAGCTGCATTTGATGACTGGACAAACAAACTTTCACACAATTGTCGCAGTGAAAGTCCTTCAGGAAGAGACCCTAGCTAGAAGTGTGTTTCACCCAGCAATGTAAAGCTACAGGGCCACTGCACCCTGAACACTTCCATTGAGATTACTTTCACTCAGATTTAGTATTTGGTCTGTGCGTATTTAGTGCTCCTCTGCAATGTTCTCTACAGATAGCACTAAAAATCTGCTAATTATTTTTTTAGAATTTCTGGAGGTTTTTAGAACCTCAGTACAAAATTCTCAAACACCTCAGTTTGATAATTCTCAATTAAAATGCAGCTGCCAAAAGAAACGGTGTGTTTATTTACTAAAAATGTGAATTGACAGCAAGTCAGCCACTGTTTTCACTTCGGTTATGTTGACCTAAGATATAAAATTCCCACTTTATAGAATAACCCTGGACTTTAATAATGAATATCTCCCCCCCCCCCCGGATATAAACTGCTGGCTTTATGCCCCAATGTGTCCATATAATATCTGTGCCCCCAGGCAGTGTCACATAGTGCAGGCATGGCTCCCTCCTATGAGCGATATGGAAACTCGCAGCTCTGTACATACGACTTAAAGGGCTCTTATAACAATATTCCTCTTTTAGCCCAATTCCGTTATATCTTCTCCCATAAAGTATAACCAGCATTATATTTTATTTACTCACATCGTGCTGCACGTTTATCCGGCGTTTTTCTCGCTCTCACGGTAGAGGAACTTCCGCTTCCGGGGGACAGATTCCCTCCTCGCTGATAAGTACTTCCGGGTCACTAGCTTTTTTTTTTTTTTTTTCTTTTCTTTAGAGCCAGTTCTGGGAGGGAGGTGCATTGTGGGTATTTTGCCATCAGACTCAGCATAGCTGGGTTATAGAATAGGGACAGTGCTGTTACATGGTGACCTGTGCTTTATACATTGAATTATGGATTATTAATGGGCTGGGCTAGGAAGGAGCACAGTGCCAGGGGTCTGGTGCTCAATATAGAACCCTCTAATACAGGGATAGCAACACAAAGCAGATACCATGCTATATCTCCTCTGATTCTTTTCCTGAGCATCATAGGAGTTGTAGTTCTACAACAGTTCAACTTTTTAGACTGATTTGGGTTTCTGCCCTTTGGCTTTCTCTGCTCAAAAGTGACATTATTATGCATTAAAGTGTGTGTTTGGAGTAAATATAATTTTTATGTGGCATTACTATTATCATTTAAAAATTTGACTATTTTGACATAAAATTTTCAGTTTTCTGGTCAGTTCCAACAAAGTTTAACCCCTTAAGGACACATGACATGTCATGATTCCCTTTTATTCCAGAAGTTTGGTCCTTAAGGGGTTAATAGTAGTGAATACAGCCTGCTTATTTATTGTCTAAGCCTCCCAAACGTGTATCCCGAGCTGAATTTCAAGTGTTGGTGTATAGACCACTTGAATATCGACTCAGGGCTTTAATCTTTAGAATTTTGTTCCGAGAGCTTAATGAAATTTGACTTATTTGGAGGATTTTTAAAATGTATGTATTTTTTTTTTCAAATTCTGATTTTTTTGATTTTTTTTTCCTATTCACAATTAATTAGCCAAGTTACAGAATACTACACTATGTGATTTTTTTATATATATATTTTCACTAGACTGCAAATTGTTAGTAGAAAAAAAGAAATGTAAAATGTAGACCAACGTAGCAGAATTGGGGGAAACAAATCAAAACCTCACAATATAATTTATTGGGTGAGCGATTCTAGCTGGAGTATGTTCTAAAAGCAGTAGTCTGATGGAATAATTCCAGATATACAAGTATTCGTATTATTTGCTTTACAATGAAAAGTGTCACGTACAGTTCAATGTGTCATCACATTTTTTCCCAATGTGAAGTGCACATTTATTTACTTTTAATACTGTACATCTTTATGTTATCTGAATACATTTTGTATATTGTTCAGGTTTAGTTATGTTGCATATGACACATGACACAAGTCTGCCACCATGTGGCCATTTAAAAGTTCTTATTTGTATGCTAGATGTCTGTAATAATTTGTCTCTCTTTTTATTTAATTCCAGATTGATTTATTCAATCGATAAAAGATTTAATGCATGAACAGGGTCATTTCTCAATGGAGTTGTGCGAATGGTTATCGCACTTGCACGGCCATTTCAGGAACAAGCATAGTCCTAAAAGAGATTTTAATCAACAGGCACGCTACTTGATCACTATTGTCAAACGTAAGAAGTTGAAAAAGTGAAGGACCTCTATAGGTAGGTTCCTGGGGACATTTGTTGGCTTGTTTCTTTGGTATTGCCATTTGGCCAACATTCACAATATTTAGCAGGTCCTGTTGACCCTTACCCATTTTTTAATACAGATATCCAGCAGATCCACACCTAGTATATTTTGTTTGTATGGAAGAGGAAAAGGTTATTCGCTGATAACGGAGTCTTTCAGAAGCCAATATTTATAACTAAAATAAATCTATTGTGCTGAAATATGCTGCACGTGTAAAAACAAGCATATGATCAACACCAAGGTAAATAAAATCTGTAATATATATATAAACCACATGCTAACTAAATCCTTGTGGGTATGCAGCCACTTCATCTTAGCTTCCAGAAGTCTCCAGACACAGTCCAACCACTAAACAATACGAAATGGCCAAACTGTGACTGTCATGTAAGCTGCTTTTCTACTTTGGGGGAAGTGGGGGGTTGGTAGTTTGTTACCATAGCTCCAGAAGTGTCTAGATTTCAGACAGGAGGGGGTAACACTAGGACCAGCAGATGTAGCTGACAGAAGCATATTCCCACATATTTTTGATAAGAGTGCTGTTCTTAGCTCTCTTATCTCCATATTGTTCATTGTATTATGGGATTGAGTGCCTTCAAATACAGCTGCTGGTACTCAAGCTCACATCTACATGTGAGCATCCCTGTAGCTGTGAAGGACCACTGGATTTTTACTCTAAAAAGGAATCGTTTAGAATTGGAAAATAAAATTTTAGGGAAAACCAGTCAAACTGGGGAGGGAGCGGACACAACAACTCATCTATTTTTCCGGCCTGTCTATTATTATTTTAAAATTTTCCTTTATTCCCAATTTAGTAGGAACAAAAATGTGGATATTCAGCCCTCCTACACACTCCATGTACATATAAAGCATATTTGCTTTGAATTATTATTACCGGTATTTTTACAGCGCCAACAAATTCCGCAGGGCTGTACAATGAGTGGACTAATAAGACATGTAATTGTAACCAGATAAGTTGGACACACAGGAACAGAGGGGTTCAGGGCCCTGCTAACTGAGTTTTCATGCTAGAGGGAGTGGGGTATAGTGACACAGAAGGTAATGGTAGGGTAGAGAAGTAGGTTGCTAGAGTAGTATTAACTGGCCTAGTTAACCCCTTCAGCGCCGAGGGAGGGGGGCACTCCAAGAGCCTATAGTGCCAGGAAAACAGGTTCCCCTTTAAATATATACATTTTTAAATTATTGACTGATGTGGATATCAATCAATAAATTGATTATCTTGCGTATCTGCCCCCGGCCAAATAAAGAAGTAGTGCGTGTACGCTCCTGAAGTAATTCACACCAGACACAAGTTTCGGGTTAATGAAAAACTTGAGGAATGTTTATTCAAGGGGGACAACATGTCCCCTATAAAGCAAAATTACATCTTATGCATTGTCACAGAGTAAATTAGAATAATACATCAATAATCGGTTAGGTGTTAAGTGGTTCATCTAGTGCTCTGCCTACAGGGGGTGATGTCACTGGTATCTTGGAGGTCTCCCCCAGATTCCAGCGCCATCTTGTTAATGAGGGTGTTAGTTGATGTTAAAGGGGAAACTCCCTAGCGGCCATTTTAGGTAATCACATAGAAAGTTGAATAATGCTGATTGTAGGTATGTTGAGTAAATAGGCATTTTACTAATATAATTTGGGTTAATATTTTTGTCCACAACATTGACCAAAATGTAGAATTTCACTTTGAGTGTCCAAATACATTTTTAGTGAATAGCCCTGTGCAGCACTTTCGGTGTGTTTTTTTTTGGGTTTTTTTTCTGTAGCGGCATTACCTTTGAACTATATTGTGAAGAAGAACTGTTTCTTCAATAAGAGATCTGTAGCTCAGGATAGACAGGGGGATTGTATTCAGTATGAATTGCTGAATGGATGAGAATGTCAGTACTACTACTCGCTCAGCTTCACAACCCCTGTCCTAGCTTCTCGGAGCTAAAACATATTAAAATAAAAAAACAAAAAAGAGGGCTATAAAATGAAGACATATATGTCCTGTATGGGATAGGGTGAATTCAAAGTGAGTTTTAAATTTAAACTCAAAATAGCCAAACGGGAAAAACATTCTTCAAGTCAGTTCAGTTCAGCTAGTTTAAATTTAAAGTTTCCTTTAAATCTCACTTGAGTGAGTAAGCCGTGAGACAACAGGTGTTTAGTTAGGAAAGTGTGTGGACGTTTCTTGCATAATAACTGCCATACGATATTTGGAGTCATGAATGTGGTGATCCAATCCTAGCAGTGATAGTTCATCGGGAGAGACGTAGCCCAATCTACAGACAATGGATTATAAAGACTGTACAAAGAACCTTTGGTTTTTGGACCATTATTTATTGTTTTGTCATTAATAAATTCACAGCAATTTCTGCAAAGCTAAAACGCCTTTTCTCTACATACTGCGCCTCAATTTCTTTTAGAAAATCACACACAACTGCATAGGAAAAATAGATGTTTTTCTTGTCTACAAATTTTAGAACGTTGGAAATGTAAGAGCAGCTGTGACATGAAATCGATGGAACCTGGTCCATGATGATTCACTCAGCCAAGGTCTCAATTCCAAAGTGGTTCCTAAGGACTTAGGCCTGGAAGCGTGGCCAGGTTGTTACGGTGCTGTAGAAGGTGTTCCCAGGGCAGGCAGTGGCGGTCACATTGCGATGTCCTTTCAAGATGTAGGCGGATTTAATGTAGCCTCTGGAGACCCCACAGCTGATGAGGTTTTTAACTGCATTCTGGGCAGCGGTGTTGGGGGTTCTACCTGAAAAAGTTACCAGAATTTATTGATCAAGCACCATTAAAAGGACACACTGGGTACTAAATAATCATTTTCTCAAACAGTTTTTGAAATACCAGATGTGTGTTGTTGTTTTTTGCACACACTTCAATAATCACTTGCAGAATGACACTACATTTCTAGTTTCTCTCTGCAATAACGAACAGACAAACTAGAAAATTTACAAATCCTATACTGTCTCCAATGGACTATATGCTTTCATGAATTACAAATAGCCAGAAGGTCCGTGGACAAATAATTGCTTTTGTACAGTTTAGTAAAGCAGTGTCTGTGGTTACAATAATATACCGTAAACATGTACTTTGTAGCAGGGGTTCAGCCACTTCTCCATACTACATTGAAATGGGCAGGGAGGTAACTGGAATGACCCTTTGACCCCTTATTCCAGACGTTTGGTCCTTAAGGGGTTAAGAGCGATGATGTGTTTGTTTTTCTACCTAATACTATTACTATCTTGATATTAAACACACCTATCAGTGTAAGAAGCAATGTAAATTATATTTCTCTTTCCATCATCCCCTTGGTGGCCATCCCATGATTGTCACCATGTGCCCAACCTACATACAGTCTACTTTCTCTTCCTGACTTACTGGTGTAGGATCCGAATACGCTGATACCGATGGAGTTAGAGTTGTAATTTGGGGCATGTGCTCCAACTGATGTCCACCCACGTCCTTCATAAACGTTTCCGTCCTCGCCCACCAGGAAGCTGTTGTATACAAAAGATGGGTGAATATGTGTCCAGTTGAAAAACACACCTTAATGTCAAATTAATTTATTGCCGTAATTAAGCCTGTGCCATTATGTGGCCTAAATATAAATACAAATGACTTTAACCCCTTAAGGACCAAACTTCTGGAATAAAAGGGAATCATGACATGTCACACATGTCATGTGTCCTTAAGGGGTTATAGATAATGATTAAGAATATGTTATATGGATGTATCATGCACATGGAGGCATAAAAGGTGACAGATCGGCTTCAACTAAGCACATCTTGGCTGTAATAAATTGTAATCTATTCTGCATTTTGGTTTTATAAAGGTTATACTGTGTGAAAAGTGTTAATGTAGTTCACAGCAGCTGCTGTGTCAGAGTTTGTCCATTTCCGCCTCGGTGGGTACAGAATGTAGACCTGAGTTACAAAGTATCTATTGCCGATTCCCCTTTTTACTCCTTATGGCTATTTCACTAGATCTTTCCATACAAACACTCAGAGGAATTCCACAAGAAACAGTCCCCACCAAAAAAGAGAACATACATTTCACATCCTCTGAACCAAAGCAAACCCCGACAAAAGACAATATGCATTATCATATTATCCATACCTAAACCCAAAAGAAATGGCACTAAAAAAAACAATATACATAGCCCACACGTGCATCTAAAATAAGCACAAACAATACAAATGCCCAACATTCTGCCATCTTACTTGTATCCAACATCACACCAGCCATTGGAATTCATGTGGTAGTTCTGGACGCTTTTGGCCTGTGTGATGCAGGCAGACTGGGAGGTACATGCTGTTCCCTCAGTGTGGTGGACGACCACATAGGTGACAGGTGTTGCCATTGCGGTTCTGCAAGTGGCCGCACGTCCGCCCCACTGGGACTTAGTGAGAATGGTGGGACATTGACCTGAAAGGGAGAGAAATTCACATATATATTTTAAGGTCAGAAGTGCTAATTTTTATTTACTTTAGTTTAACAAAATGAGGACTAAGCCTGATTCTCTTATAAAGTGAACCCGCCACCTCTAAGTTTTTAAATAATGGGTAATTCCAAGCACCATGAACATTTCAGTGATTTAAAGTGGTTATTGTATCTGAAGTCTGTATGTGCAGCGTTTCACTATGAAATGCTGCATATATTTATTTTAACCCTCTGCTGCTGAAGGTGTAACTCCCAACTCCGACAGCATCATTGAGCATCAAAGAATTCTGGGCTGGTTAAAGTCAATTCAGGGCAACTTTCATTGTATAGAATGTCAATCATTGGCTGAGAGCAGTCAGCTGATACTCTAAGCTAATAAATGGTAAAAGCCGTAGCGATCAGCTGATACTCAGCTAATAAATGGTAAAAGCCATGGCGATCAGCTGATACTCTCAACTAATAAATGGTACAAGCCATGGCTTTCAACTTATGCGGGGACCTAGGTAAGGGGGCAAAGTGTTGCTAAACAGTTTGCCCTACTACCAGGGAATTGGACCATAGTAATCCTGGGCAAGGGTACTCCTGGTTTGAAATAAATTGATGCAGGTGCATCAAAATCAGTGAGCCATTCAACAGACACGAGGACCCGATCGGCTAGGGCCAAAAGTGCACTGGTGCATTATTTTTGGTAAACGCTCCTGACAAATGTAGCAACCTTCTGAGAAGGGATGCAGAGGAGTCCGAAACAGACAGTGGCCTTACACTAACTGTACATGCCCTGTACCTAATCCTAAGTACACTAAGAATGATGCTTTGATAACTGTGTGTTGGTATAAATGCATTGCAAAAAAACTACCCTACACATTTCACAGCCCCGTTGCACCTGCACCATTTAAATGCATACAGAACGTACCATAGGTAACTGCACACAGGGCCGCAAGAAGCAGCAACAAACGCAGCATGATTGATTGATGGAGAGCTCAAGGACACAAAGTAAATACCTAGAATAAAGAGATATAAGACAAGAACGCAAAAGGTCATAGTATGATAGGCTTTGGTTTATCAGAATTCTCTGTGTAAGCCACAAGAGAGCAACTCACCTTTCTGTGGTAGTTGTGCAAGTTGACTAAGGATCCTACAGCCTATTTATCCCCCCTGTCCTCCCATGAGGGAGGTTTTGCTGGGTGGTGTCATGGAACACCTGATGTAAAGACTATTATATAATTATGTAAACAAACAGAGGGGCAATTGTATTATTGGATAATTGAGGCCTAGTATAATACAGGCTGTCTTTATTATCAGGGTCTCCGTACATAATGTGGTTTCAATGTTCAGTCCTATAGCATGAATTTGGGGGTTCACACACTTAAAGGACCACTATAGTGCCAGGAAAACAAACTAATTTTCCTGGCACTATAGTGCCATGAGGGTGCCCCCACCCTCATGGCCCCCCTCCCGCCGGGCTGAAGTTGGAGGAAGGGTTAAAATCTTACCTTTAATTGAGGGGGAGAATATTCTATTTTCTGCACTCACACCCAGTGTTGTGGTGTCCACCCACTGCGTGATTATTTTCCACCTGTCTCTGTGTCCCTGAAACTCTGATAAGCTGCTACAAATATAGGATTATTTTGGTGCTTGTTGTGAATATGTCAACTTTAAAATAGTTACAGCAATGTTTCATCTTGGGTATAGTTTAATGCCATTGAAATATAAATGCACAAGTATTAAAACGCCTACTTTTACAGTTATTGTAACAGGAAGTGTGCATTAGCTTTTTCACAACTGTTTCCTGACTAATGAAGAAAAATACATATTTATATTGTTTTTTTTCCTCTCTGTTATATGGGGTGTTTGTGGAAAACAGCCATGCAAGGCTGTGCATCTGTTTCTTAAAGGACCAATATAGGCACCCAGACCACTTCAGCTTAAAGAAAGTGGTCTGGCTGCCAAGTCCAGCTAGGTTTAACCCTTTTTGTTGTAAACATAGCAGTTTCAGAGAAACTGCTATGTTTACACTGAGGGTTAATCCAGCCTCTAAAGCCTCTAGTGGCTGTCTCATTGACAGCCGCTAGAGGCGCTTGCGTGCTTCTCACTGTGAAAATCACAGTGAGAAGACGCCAGCGTCCATAGGAAAGCATTATGCGCATTCAGCCGATGACGTCGCTAGGAAGAAGGAGAGGAGGAGGAAAGCTCCCCGCCCGGCTCTGGAGAAAGGTTTAAGTGTTTAACCCCTTCCTCTCCCCAGAGCCCGGCGGGAGGGGGACCCTGAGGGTGGGGGCACCCTCAGGGCAGTATAGTGCCAGGAAAACAAGTATGTTTTCCTGCCACTATGGTGGTCCTTTAACAATCATCATGATTAGCTCTTCCGAATAGCAAAAAGACAATAAAAATGAAGCCTTTTGTTTCTAATATGTTTTTCCATCTCGCCCTGCAGCTCTCTCAACCTGTTTTGTATAAATGCAAGGGGTCTTCTAGCAGGGGAACACAGCTTTTACTTTATTCGGTATGAGGCATCTCTGTGTCTTCATTACTAAACATCTATGGTCTGATCTTTCTTCTTTCATCTATACGAGAAACCACAGCAAAAACTCATTGAGGGTTAGCAAACAGCTTAACAGCCCTATATATCTACACATCTGTAGTGGTTATGGTAGTATACTGCAGTCTGTGAATGCTGTCACCTTAGCCAACGTATATATAGTACACTGCTTGTATCCTGGTTTCTGTAGGGACTGTCACACTACAATCTGGCAAAAGGTTCATAAACTTGGAGCCAGTTGCCAACAGGATCCTTAAAGGGACACTATAGTCACCAGACCAACTACAGCTTATTGAATTTGTTCTGGTGAGTAGAATTATTACCTTCAGGCTTTTTGCTGTAAACACTGTCTTTTCAGAGAAAATGCAGTGTTTACATTACACCCTAGTGATAACTTCACTGGCCACTCCTCAGATGGCTGTTAGAGATCCTTCCTGGGTCATGGCTGCCTAAAATGCATCCAAACATTCAATGTCTCCTCCCTCTGCATGCAGACACTGAACTTTTCTCATAGAGATTCATTGATTCAATTCATCTCTATGAGGAGAGGCTGATTGGCCAGGACTGTGTTTGAATCATGCTGGATCTGCCCCTGATCTGCCTCTTTGTCAGTCTCAGCCAATCCTATGGGGAAGCACTGTGATTGGATCAGGCTACCACTTCTGATGATGTCAGCAGACAGTTTGTTTTTCTGAAGCAAACAGCATGCAGATTTACAGCTTCAGGCTTGAATACAGTAAGAGTTTGCTATATTTATAGAGGCATGAGGGTCCCAGGGGAGCTAGATGGTGGTTTTAACACTATAGGGTCAGGAATACATGTTTGTGTTCCTGACCCTATAGTGATCCTTTAATAAGATGAGCTCCCACTTATAATTGTATTTGTTTGTAATTTTATTTGCGCCAAAACCACTTGACCTAGTTTGTGTCTATCTCTTTCTCTTTTTGCTGCCTCCCATACATATTCCATTGGACGTTATCTGCTGCGCATAAAAGGTATTGTTGCCACTTTATGGGCACAGAAGTCCCTGTGTTTAGAGCCTAGACCCAAAAAAGGCTCTAATAAATGTGAGTGTACATTGCTCATCCTGCACTAAGTTCATATTTAATTAGTTTTCACAGTATTGCACTATTCTATGTTTTTTTCTTTTCACTTCAGTGTATATATATTCCAGCTACCCTAAATAATTGGAAGATTAAGTGTAATTTATATTGCACTTCACTCATTTGTTTCTGTTTTTTTGGTGGATTTATCACCTAAACAGTGAATTGCATGTTTGATATGCTCGGATTTGATAATGTGGTTTTCTAAATCTTTAATATAAGTTTAAAAACAAAAGCTGAGCATCTTGTGAAACGTTTGTTTACACTGTTTATGGATGATTTTTATGTTTTATTCTAAATTCCAAAGAAAAGCTGGTAAAGTTATCATAATGGAATTCACACCTGTGAACATTCAATTCCAGCAGTCAATATTGTCCTTGTTCTTATCAAATGAATAATGCAATCAAAAGTCAAGGTAGGCAGACAAAATATTTTGCAACTTAACTGGACTGGTATCCAAAGAAGCTGCGTCAACCTGCGTAGATTCTCTGTATCTTGAGTTAAAGGACCACTATAGTGCCAGGAAAACATACTCGTTTTCCTGGCACTATAGTGCCCTGAGGGTGCCCCCACCCGGCTCTGGAAGGGGGAAAGGAGTTTAAACTTACCTTTTTCCAGCGCTGGGCAGAGAGCTCTCCTCCTTCTCTCCTCCTCCGTTCCGCCCCGTCGGCTGAATGCGCGCATTCAGCCGGTCGCATAGGAAAGCATTTACAATGCTTTCCTATGGACACTGGCGTGCTCTCACTGTGAAAATCACAGTGAGAAGCACGCAAGCGCCTCTAGTGGCTGTCAATGAGACAGCCACTAGAGGATTAGGGGGAAGGCTTAACCCATTAATAAACATAGCAGTTTCTCTGAAACTGCTATGTTTATAAAAAAAATGGGTTAACCCTAGAAGGACCTGGCACCCAGACCACTTCATTAAGCTGAAGTGGTCTGGGTGCCTAGAGTGGTCCTTTAAAACATATGGGAATATGGTACATGGCAAGATTTAGACTAGAGGGAATGCATTAATGATATTTAGATCTACACCGACAATGACAGTGCAAAGTGTGTGTAGGGATAAAAGAAAAAAAAAAGTTTGCCAAGCCCGGACAAAGTTGCTTAAAGGGACACTATAGTCACCAGAACAACTACAGTTTATTGAATTTGTTAAACACTGTCTTTTCATAGAAAATGCAGGGTTTACATTACAGCCTAGTGATAGCTTCACTGGCCACTCCTCAGGTGGCTGCTAGAGCTGCTCCCTTTATCTGTCTTACCTAGTGTGCATCACAACATATCAGTATCTCCACTCTCTGCATGCAGACGCTGAACTTTCTTCATAGAAATGCATTGATTCAATTAATCTCTATGAGGAGATTCTGATTGGCCAGGGCTGTGTTTGACTCGTGATGGCTCTGCCCCTAATCTGACTCCTTGACAGTCTCAGCAAATCCTATGGGGAAGCATTGTGATTGGCTCAGACCACCACTTCTGATGATGTCAGCCGTTTCAGACTTGAATACAAGTAAGATTTTACTATATTTAGGGAGGTAAAGGGGGCCAGGGGGGCTAGATGGTGGTTTTTAACACTATAGGGTCAGGAATACATGTTTGTGTTCCTGACCCTATAATGTTCCTTTAACCCCTTAAAGGACCACTATAGTGCCCTGAGGGTGCCCCCACCCTCAGGGACCCCCTCCCGCCCGGCTCTGGAAGGGGGAAAGGGGTAAAAACTTACCTTTTTCCAGCGCTGGGCGGGGAGCTCTCCTCCTCCTCTCCGCCTCCGTTACGCCCCGCCGGCTGAATGCGCACGCGCGGCAAGAGCTGCGCGCGCATTCAGCAGGTCTCATAGGAAAGCATTTACAATGCTTTCCTATGGACGCTGGCGTGCTCTCACTGTGATTTTCACAGTGAGAAGCACGCAAGCGCCTCTAGTGGCTGTCAATGAGACAGCCACTAGAGGATTAGGGGGAAGGCTTAACCCATTCATAAACATAGCAGTTCTCTGAAACTGCTATGTTTATGAAAAAATGGGTTAACCCTAGCTGGACCTGGCACCCAGACCACTTCATTAAGCTGAAGTGGTCTGGGTGCCTAGAGTGGTCCTTTAAGGACCAAACTTCTGGAATAAAAGGGAATCATGACATGTCACACATGTCGTGTCCTTAAGGGGTTAAATTCCTGTAACACTACAAGTGCACTCCTTTTTGGCTATTTGAAACCTTGCAAGGTTTACTCTTATGATTTCCCAGCATGTTCGAACCTTACCTAGTTATTCTTCTCAGTTTACAGTGATTGATGTAAAACTTTCAGCATCAAAGGACAATCAGCATGAAAAACACAAAACAATTTTAATCTATTTCTTACTTATTTTGATGGTGGCGGGGCCGTGACAATGCCTTTTTAATCTGGGCCTGGAAGAATGAATCTGTCCAGTATTTACCTGTGGAGTCTTCATTGAATAAGAATTCACAGATAAACCCGGGATGGATCAATTAATTCGGTCCCAGATTAAAGAGGCCATGCCACAGCCCCACCGCCTCCAAAATAAGTAAAATCTTCATGAAATACTTGCATTGACTGTGTTGGAATTTCCCTGAAATACCAATGCAGTCAAAATATATTTTTTCCTCGCTTGACAAAGGGTGGCGCTCTATTTGCCAAGTTTTGTAATTTCCGTCAGCCATCACGTAGCTCCAGCAGCTAAAGCGGGCCAGTATGAATAGCATGGCAGTGGCCACAAAGGACAGGTTTGGGTAGGTATAACTCTCTTTCCCCTGAACCCCGCGGCCAATGAACGCCCAGCGGCAAAGTCACCATTGGGAACCTTTGCAAATTATGCAAAGACCCCAGGCAGTGACAGAGACTCTAATTAATTTGTTCGTACCACCTGAAACATATTTGTTTATATCAGGTCAAGGAGTTAGGCAAATGCAATGATAGGATGGTTATATCATGTCTATTATGAAGGAGTTGAATGTGCAAAACATTTAAACGAAATATTAATGACTATCAATAATATTATATGTTTTATATATAAGCATCTACTCCGTCTTTTTTTTACATCCCAAAACTAGACACAACACACACATTTATTTACAGAAATCTGTTCAGTTTAATGTAATCTGTGCAGAATATTTAAAAATCCTTTGATAAATCCTGTACATTGAAATTGATTGGGGACCAACAATGGGACAAGTAGTATTATTTTATTTAACATCGCACCTGTGGAATCTGCAGAACTGTACAAGATAATTAAATTGTTTGCACTCGTGCAATGTTTTGCTGAATACACCCACTTCTTGGCTTTTTGCACTCAGCTCTGTGTCCCTGAATCTGTGATAAGATGCAACAAAAATAGGAGAGATGGTTTATTTACGTGTAACTGATGAACTGGTCAGCATTAAGTTAAAGAGACAGTATTTCATATTAAGTTCAGTTTGCTCAAAAACAAAAAAACTACACGTTTTCAAATTTAGATGTGAACGAACTGAAATAAGGTTTTTAAACATGTATTTTTCCAGAAAGCTTGCATTTAAGAGCAGGATTACCGTTAGCTTTGAATGTGTCTTATTTAATGATTATCCATAGATTTTTTTTTAAGCTTTCTGATTGCCCAGAAAAAAAACAAGCATGTTAAAAAAGGATAACTTTTTAATTTAATTTTCTCCTAAATGCAAGGTTTCTTGCAGCAGAATGTATACTGAAAAAAATCCCTTCATTTTTCCATATAAAATATACTATTTTTTTAAATTAAAATACATTTCAGCCATTTCTCTTCATTCATCACTGAGCCTCGATGAGTTGACTGTGCTATGAATTAATGTAAAAAAACAAAACAAAACACTCACAGGCTACAAAAAAGCCCACCGCAATACATCTGTCTTTTGTTTTTTACCACTGTGTAGATATGTGTGTATGTTATGGCAGATTTCATATAATGTCTGTTAAACATCTATTTGTTTGTAACCCTAGTATACTCTGCACCCCTAAATATAGTGTGTGAACCCCTAAATCCATGCTGTCGAATCTTGGCCAATGGTGATGCTGATAATGCAGATACATTTTATCATGCCAGGACTCAAATATCCAAAACGCTTCCCCTCCCTCTGTTATATTACATAATAGTCTCTACATCAGGTGTTCTATAACACCACCCACATACCCAGCAGCAGCCACCCCCATGGGAGGACAGGGGGTATAAATGGGTCCCAGGACAGGTAGTAAAACACACACAGATACTTTACTGCAAGAAGGTGAGTTCTCCTTCTCAGAGCTGTATAGAAAGAGAACCTGATCTACTACCACTTGAATTCCAGCCTCTGACTGTCTGTTGTTGTCCCCTGTCTCTTTCTTGTAGGTATTAATCTTGTGTCCTCAAGCTCGTCATCCAAAATGCTTCGTTTTCTCCTTCTCTTAGCTGCCCTGTGTGCAGTCACCTATGGTAAGTCAAATCAGTCAACAGACATTTTATAAGGGTGTCAGAGAAGTAAGAGAATCCCCAAATGTCATAAATACCTGGTGTGCGATTAAAGAGGACTTTTTTTCTTTTATTATTAAATTTGTGTTCTGCATACACAAGACGAAACATATCTTCAAAGGTTGCAGATGGAATTAGAGGTTGGGTAGCAAAAGTCACAGTGTTCCGAGGTCAAATTTCAATCTCATTGAAGAACACCTGATTTTTCAGGAAAATAAAAATCCAAATATTTTTTCTCCTATTGCGTTTTTAGTTAGGCCTGCTTAATTTGGCTGTACCCCCACCCATCACCACATCACATGTCCAGCAGGGGATAGAGATAATGAGTGATTTTTAATTGTGGTAAAAGAAATATGCTCAAATAAAAATAAGCTGGAGAAAATTTTGAGTTGGGTGGTGGGATAACTGATAAAGAAGGTAAGGGGCATAAATATATATTTGCATGTGTGTCTCTCTATCTTGTCTCACCTCTGAATGTTTACGTAGAAAGACCTTTTTAAAAATATAATACAATATAGCTCACTATTAAAACGAGAACTGGAGCACTGAAGTATTCCAACATTCAAGGTGTAACAAAATCCTATGTTACACCATTTTGACAGCATAATGGAAATGTTGACAGTTGTAAAGTGTAACATTCTCTCTTTCAGGTCAATGTCCCACCATCCTCACAAAGTCCCAGTGGGGCGGGCGTGCAGCAACTTGCAGAACTGCAATGACTACACCTGTCACCTATGTGGTCGTCCACCACACTGAGGGAACAGCCTGTACCTCCCAGTCTGCCTGCATCACACAGGCCAAAAACATCCAGAACTACCACATGAATTCCAATGGCTGGTGTGATATTGGATACAAGTAAGATGGCGGAATGTTTGGGTGTTTGTCCATTTTATGGAGGTGGGTGGAGAAATATGACTTGTTTTAGGTCTGAAAGATTTTGTATCAAATGCTATCTAGTGATACTTAAAAAGGCAAAAACCCAAAAAACTGTGTAAAACCAGGACAGCCAACTTGCAGCATCACAGGCAGGTATAGGCAACCCTTCAAACTTCAGATGCTGGGACCTAGATTTTATTTTCCCTCCTTGTCTTCCCATATACTGATTAATTTATTATTTTCCAACTGGAAACATATTGACCCATCTTTATACTACAGCTTCCTGGTGGGCGAGGACGGAAATGCTTATGAAGGTCGTGGGTGGACATCAGTTGGAGCACATGCCCCAAATTACAACTCCAACTCCATCGGAATCAGCGTGTTTGGATCCTTCACCAGTAAGTCAGGAGTAAAAAGTGGGAATAGTGAGGGGCACAGGGTGACCGTCACAGTGAAGCAGCTGGTGTGTTAGTAATAGACTGTAAAAGTTTGTCTGTTATTTTACAAAGATTCTAAAGCTTTTGGGTATGTTAAATAATGAATGAAGAGGTACATTTGATTCGTAAGGGGTCATGGACTTCGATAGATAACACCACCTGCAGTTTGCCTGGTGTTTTACAAAACTGCTGACTTTAAGTATATTAAATCATGGTTTTAGAGAGTGGAATAAACACATTACATTGGTTGAGGAGTCCTTAATTTGAGGTGAGTGAGCATCAGGAATATATTCAATTAATAGGCATGTCACCCACAATGCTGCCATATGGCTGTTTTGATTTATCATGAAGAAGCTCTTGGCTGACTGAAACAAAGACAAACCACCACTGTTCTCACTTAGATTCTCCATCTTTATTTCATTATTTCAGGTAAAAACCCCACCACTGCTGCCCAGAATGCAGTTAAAAACCTCATCAGCTGCGGGGTCTCCAGAGGCTACATTAAATCTGCCTACATCCTAAAGGGACATCGCAATGTGACCGCCACCGACTGCCCTGGGAACACCTTCTACAATACTGTAAAAACCTGGCCACGCTTCCAGGCGTAAGCTCTAACGAACCATTTAGAACATGAAATGTTACATTATCTTGGGCAGAGTTATTCATCAGACACAGAATCAATCACCTTTCCCCCCCGCCCCCATACTTCTTCTTTCTTGTTGTAGATTTTTAAAAATAAATAAATACTTCTCAGCTGCCTGTTAATGTAGTTGTATGTGGTTGTATTTCTAAAAAAAAAAGTTTGTTGCCAATAAAGAGACACTAAAAGGCATCAGAACAACTTTAGCTTAATGTAGCGGTTTTGGTGTATAGATCATGTCCTTACAGTCTCACTGCACAGTTCCCTGCCATTTAAGAGCCCTAGCCATAACTGCCCTGGCTGTGACTGACACAGCTTGCATGAAAAAAAAAAAAGTTACATTTTTATTCACATGTTAACTTGCTGTATACGTTTTTATCTCCTGCTCTGTAAATTAAGCTTTAATCACCCACAGGAGGCTCATGCAGGGTCTAAAGTAACAGAGCAGGAGATAAGGCCTTCTAAATTAAACAGACTATGCAATAACGGAAGTATAAACAGAGCTGTCTTTACAGGACGACTATGCAAGTCACATGCAGGGAGGTAGGATTAAGGCTACATAAACTCGTAAATGGCAGAGAATTGAGCAGTGAGACTGCAGGGACATGATCTATGCAGCAAAATTGCTTCATTAAGCTAAAGTTGTTTTGGTGTATATCGTGTCCTTTTAAAACAATGTGCATGAAAGTGGGATACAAGCAAACAATTGCAAAAACAATTTCACGCAAGTTGGTTTTCTGGATGAACACATGGGTTTGGGAAAACACTTCCAAGATTTTGAGGTAGACCTGATGCATGGAACTTTCTTAGGGAAAAGACCTCCATCTACTGTCCCAAGGATATTATATTAAAGGGTCACTCCATGTACCATAACAACAAGACCGCAGATCCTCCATAGAAAAAGCCTTTTTTCTCTCAGTCGTCAATTGTGATGGCCTTTTATAAAGGTATGTCAAGCGTAGGGAAAATATTAAGACAAAGTAGCCCCTGCTTGGACTTATTCTATCTTTTGACTAGGCAGTCAATGTGAGTATTTCATAAAAATTTTATGTTTTTGAAATACTCATTTTGGACGTGGGTGGGGGGATGATTTTAAACAGAAGTAGACTGATTGTAGTTACATCCAATTTAATACACTCTGCATTATCAAAATACAGCATTTCACCAGTGTTTTAGACATTCTTGTGTTACTTCACATAAATAACTTTCTCACTAAAAGATTAGTGGATACAAAGAATATTCTAACAGCAGATGTAGGAAAAGATTAACACTAAGTGAAGTAAATGTGGATAGACCTATTCAGAACATAAATCAATGACATGCATTTTTAGGTTAAGCAGTTCCAGGTTATATTCTGGTCTATGGGGTTTACTTGTCATATACGTCACTGTCCAGAAGTGACTTATGGGATAATTCCCAAGAGCAGTTCCTGTTCTTCACATAGTGATAAATATGCAAAGTTGTGATATTACTTAGTGTGACATTTTATGAAAAGCAGGTCCAGATTTGGTATAGTAGGCACCTGCCCACAGCATGCCATGCAATTGTCCTACTTTTGGTGGGCCAGTCTCAATTTTGGGGTCCTCTCCTGCTTTTTTCTGATTTTCTGCCTTGGTTCCCCACATCTGGGTTTACTAGGGAGCAGTCCTTGGGTAGCACATTGAGAGCTCATCATCATTACTCCCGCTGCATACCACACTCACACACCCCATTATCCCTACACAGGCTAGTACACATGTGCTACCCAGTTGGAAAGACACACTATTGTACACAGACATTTGCTCCACACACACATACATACACTCTCTATGTGTGTCTAAATATACAACAATTTTCAAAGAAACAATAGCAAGAGGTGTGCAAAGAGATTCTGTTCGCTTCACATTCCTTCAAAAAATATTTATTAAGTGATAATATTCTTAGTGTTGTAAAACACGAAAAGTGTACATTACCAAGACCTGTCTGAGCTGCAGATCTAAACTCTCATTGAGGTTAACTATTAAAGGTTAGACGAATGGTGAATCGCTTGAATTATATCTATGCTACTGTGGAGTTTGACACAGTAGTCAAAGCCTGGCGATTAGTTTTACAGTAATTCTTGTACACTGTCTCAAATATGTAGAGTGCACAGTAGGTATAATTTAAATGATCCTTCTGCTATTAGAAAACAAAAACATTTCAGGAAAAGTGACAAACGTTTAGTCAATCTCACTGCCTATACTTTGTATTGATACTGTACATATTTTTTTTTTTTTAATAAGTTTTGTTCGATTAAAAAAAAAAAAAACAAACAAAAAAAAAACACGGGTGCTATTACCATTTTGTTCTATTGGAGTACTACTAATCAGCGACAAACGCTGCAAACACATTAGGCCCATCGCCATAGGAAAACACTGCTGCATTGCTTTCCGATTGGGATTTAGCTGACCCTGGCTGTCCTCATGTGTGTGAGGACATCTTGTGTATCAGTTAGGCAAAAGAAAGTTGCCTAACAAACAAGAAGTGCCTCTATTGGCTGCGTGATTAAGAGCCATAAAGGCAGTAAGTTCTGCAAGGTAATCATTGCAGTTTCTCTAAAACAGCAATAATTTCCGTTGCAGGACTAAGTGTGACAGGGACACTGCACCCAGACCACTTAAATAAACTGAAGTGGTCTAACTGCCTATACTGTCCCTTTAAGTAGCCTTGTAAAATGTAAAACTGTATTTTTTTGTGTGTGCGCGCTGTTTCCTGCTATTCTGGTTAGAACACTAGACCGCCACCTGTATATGCCTGGGATGCTGGCTGCTAGCAATGCATAGACAGCTGCATCACACTAGCTGTCACCCCCCTCAGCTGGAGAAACCAGGATGTTCAATTGGGGTGTCGCTGTGCTCTTCAAAAGATTTGTATATACTTTTTATTTATTACCCTGTGCTCTGTGGGTATTTTCAGGTGATTAAATTAAACATTAAGGCAGCATTATCCACTTAGCAGATATGTACAATGGAATCCCATCAGACTTTTTGGTTTGGTTTTATACATGATGTGTACCATGTTTTTAATTTCATGTGTTATTTAATTCCAAGTGTTCTTTTGCTCCATTTAAATGAGTTGTTAGAGGTTTCCATGATTCCAGAATATAAATTTGTATATCTCTATGGGAGACCGGTGTCTATAAGACATGGACAGTCAATGTCAAGTAGTTTATAAACAGGTATTATTTTGTAAACACATCCTGTTTAATTTGCTGAAAAATACTTTAAGAATACCACAGCAGTTCGTTTCCAGGACAGTTTTGTGGGCCATCAAGATCATAGTGAGAGTGTTTCACTGAGAAAGGCGACAAATATTCGACACAAGTTGATGACAGTCGGGCGGTGTAGATTTTCTTCTGTGTCGTCATGAGTGTGCCAAACGGCTGGGAATGGAGTGGAGATCACATGAAGTGCAGGGACACCTGAGAAGAGCAGACAAGAATATACAAGCATTAGGTGAGACACCATAGGTTTACAACAGTATGTATTACACAGTTTAACTTAACGTTATGAGGAGAGATAGACAGTGAGTGTTCAGACCTTGCTTTACAAATGGAATGTGATCATCCTCTACAGGACCATAATATATGTCATTCCTGAAGTAGGCGTTTTCAAATGGGTGGGACTTCAGTAAACCAAGGCCATGTAGCCGCTTCTCTAAAAATGGAGAAACGTGAGAGAAAAAAAAATAAATAGTGTTTGTTGTGGCAAAGAAGGGAAGACAATGAGACTTTATATTTTCACACAGAGCAAAGCACTCACCAAGAGCACGCAGCCTCAGAAAGTGTCCATTCGTTTCAGAATAGTGGCTCGTAAACACAGGATCTGGAGCTCCAAGCAGATCCAGAAGAATGAACAGATTCTGGTGTGAAGGAGAAGAGAGAAGATGAAGTAATTGGCAAATCTCCAAGAAAGCAATTATGCTCACAGTTTTCTTATGAATCAGGAATTAGAGAGAATTCCAATACTGTCTCCTCATTTTCTTCTATAAGAACACAAAGGAAGACATGCAAGAATAAATAGCTATGATGTATACTGTAAAATAGTAACGGAGTTAGTGCCTATATGTATATATTAATACTGTGCACCATCTATTTTTTCACTCCTATAAATACAGATACTTATGCTCCCCTGTTTGCCAAGTCAAAAAAGCATCATTCGTTATACATTTTACCCACAGGGAAAATGCATTGTTGTTCAATTTGGCACAAACGAAAGTCAGTTTGACAGACGTAGCACAGAATGTTCAGCACCTTTTTCATACACATTTTATCTACCTTCTGGAACAGTCACAAGAAAAATTCAAAAGTCTCTAAATGAAACTAAGATTGTAAAAACACAACTTTCTATATTAGATTTCAGTTATAGTAGTTTTTGTTATTTTACACAGAAAAGAAAAAGATAACAAACAGCCTATATCTAATTTTTAGAACCCAAACTGACTCAAATAAAAATATGACAATGAATAATCTTCTTACAATGGCACTGAGCTGGGAGCCGCCTCCTCCTGGTATCTCAGCCTTTTTCAAGTGCTGGGCCAAATGCCGTGCCCCATACAGCGAGTCTCTCACTGTCCAATCAACAATAGCCTCTTCGCCATCCAGAAAGAAGAGCTGCAGTGTAAGTGATGAACCCTAATTGAAGAATATATATTAGGGGATCTAAACATGTTAAGGAATTACCTAAAGGATTAGGAGTGAATCTAAAACAGATTAATTTACTAGTACAAATATTATACAAGTATATTCTAAATGGACCCATGGGTAAGGTAAACTGAAAAAATATTCATCAGGAGTTTGAAGACAACCAATCCTAAAATAATAATCTGGCATGAAATTTATGCACCTGACAAAAAGCAAAATACAATATTTTGTCAAATTTATGGTTAAAAAAAAACAAAAAATAAAATAAGCACTGCTCATACAGTCAAGAGCAATTAAAAAGGCATTCCATTTCCCAAGTCCAAAAGAAATAAATATCACTTTTTTAGTAGATATACCTCCACTAAAAGCATACCTGCATCTAATTATACTTTTTTCATTGTGGGTATATCTAAAAACAGCAGCAGTTCACTTGTCTGCCTCTGCAAGGCCCATCCTTCTCCCTTAGCCCAAACTTTCTGTGGCTGCCCAATCAAACACTTTCCAACTACAGCTCAATGAAATGCGTTTGCAAGGTAAAGGCCTGCCTCGTGAATTTAGCTCCACTGAGCTAAACAAACCAGGAAGTAAACCTGTTGTCGGCTTGAAAGTTAGCAGGGGTTAACAAGGTTATTTTTGGAAAAGTGCCAATTTCTATTGAAATCTCCACTTTTTAAAAATGAAAACTAGAGGGCACACTCTTCACTTATAAAGCATTTTAGCAAGCTAAAGTGCTTTAAGGATCCAGAGTGTCCCTTTAAAGGGACACTATAGTCACCCAGACCACTTCAGCTCAATTAAGTGGTCTGGGTGCCAGGTCCCCCAAGTTTTAACCCTTCAGAAAAACTGCTATGTTTACATTGCAGGGTTAATCCAACCTCTAGTGGCTGTCTTCCTGACAGCTGCTAGTGGCGCTTCTGTGACGCTGGATGCAAAATTTGCATCCAGCATGCAGAAAGTCCATAGGAAAGCACTGAGAAAGCTCGGGAGCTGATGTTGGTGAGGGAGGAGAGGTCACCAGCGCCGAGGGAGCCCGGTGCTGGATAAAGGTAAGTAACCCCTTCAGCGCTAAGGGAGGGGGACCCTGAGGGTGGGGGGGTCCTAAGGATGCTATATTGTCAGGAAAACGAGTTTGTTTTCCTGACACTATAGTGATCCTTTAAGCATTTAAAAATATAATTAAAGGGATACTCCAGGACTGGCTAACTGTAATCTCAGCAAATCCAAATAAATAGTTCCCCATTGGGAGGCTAGTGAGTATGTTCGGCAAGAATGCAACGCTGCTCCCATAGAGCAGCATTTGATTGTAAACAAAGTTTGACTCTGTTCTCAAGGCAGAATTGCCTCTAGTGGCTGCCAGGAAGACAGCTGCTAGAGATTGCCTTACCCTGCAATGTAAATGTCGAAGTTTCTCTGAAACTGCATTGTTGTATATTTCAAGGTTATAGGAACAGGGTGCCTAAAGTGTCCCCTTAAAGAGCCTCTTTCTTATTTTTAATTCATAATGAAGATAATGAAGTAGAGGAAAAAAAACGAATTAAAATTAGTGATGCAGGCTTTAAAATGACATGTAGTTAAAGCCTCTGTGCAACTTCTGATTTTATGAATGGAGCTACACGGGGCTGCAGTACAGGCTCTCTCATAGAACTCTATGGGAGAGTATTTTCAAGTTACTTAAGTAAGTACCGTGTTTCTCCGAAAATAAGACCGGGTCTTATATTAATTTTAGTCCCAAAAAACACACTAGGGCTTATTTTCAGGGTAGGGCTTATTTATTTATGGTACCGGTATGTACATTGAACCCCCCCTTTAATTAATCCACCCCCCTTTAATAAATCCACCCCCTCTAATTAATCCACCCCTCTAATTAATCCACCCCCCTTTAATTAATCCACCCTCCTTTAATTAATCCACCCCCCCAATAAATCCACCCCCCCAATAAATCCAGCCCCCTCTAATTAATCCACCCTCCTTTAATTAATCCACCCTCCTTTAATTAATCCACCCTCCTTTAATTAATCCACCCCTCCTTTAATTAATCCACCCCCCTCTAATTAATCCACCCCCCTCTAATTAATCCACCCCCTCTAATAAATCCACCCCCTCTAATAATCCACCCCTCCTTTAATAAATCCACCCCCCGTTTAATTAATCCAACCCCCTTTAATAAATCCACCCCCCATCCCCCTCCTAATTAATCCACCCTCCTAATTAATCCACCCTCCTTTAATTAATCCACCCCTCCTTTAATTAATCCACCCCTCCTCTAATTAATCCACCCCCCTCTAATTAATCCACCCCCCTTAATTAATCCACCCTCCGTTTAATTAATCCAACCCCCCTTTAATAAATCCACCCCCCTCTAATTAATCCAGCCCCCCCTTTAATTAATTCACCGCCCCCTTTAATTAATTCAGTCCCAGACATAAAATATCTACTCACAGATGCCTTCCTTGCCCGCCGAGTCCGACCACTGGGTGCCTCACCGCCCGGAAATGGATCCTTCCGCTGAAGATCCGTGAAGGCAGACTGACGACGCTGCGCACGTCGTCATCACGTTGCGCGATGCCGCGGCCTGCAACGCTCCTCCTCCTCCTCATAGAAGAAGGAAGTCCCGCCGGACCGAAAGGTACAATGCCTAGGTCTTATTTTCGGGGTAGGGCTTATATTGCAGCCCACCCCGAAAATTCAGCTAGGTCTTATTTTCGGGGTAGGGTGTATTTTCGGGGAAACACGGTATTACAGAGGAGGTTCATATATCCTTTTAAAGAAAGAGTAAAACCAGACTGGCCAAAACGTTTGATTAATACACCAATCTATGTGGAAGATGCAGAGAGAACAACTGGACTAGTTCCCTTATATGGTGGTGCTATATCACCATACATAAATTCTGGGCTAAGGTCCAATCTACTACTGAAAAGGTCCTACACACAAGGGTTCCTACAGACCCTTTAATTACACTCTTACAGATGCTACCCCCTAATTGGCCACTAGCTTATAAAAATATACCGTATCCTATCATGCCTTTTAGCATATCCAAATAACGTGCCTACATTAATATTTCATCCGTAACTCAACTACTAGATCGGTTATTTAATACTAGATTATATAAGTAAATTATAGCCATAAATAAATCACACAGTGGGAACGTATAAGAACATATGGGATGTAAGAGAACAAGTCAAGTCGTATACATGTAATGTGCTTACATTGAACTCCCCCCCACCCCCCATTCCTTTTGGTGTTCCTTCCATTGGTTTGCTTTTAAATGCTATGAAAACAAAACAACAAAAATTGTATATAAGAGAAAGTTAGAGGATATGAGGACCTTATTTTTGAGTTGCTTAAGTCGAGTATCCAGTAGAGTCACTGCTTCCAGAATCAAAGAACATGGAACAGCGGAGTCTGTGGCCCCAACAAATGGACGTCCTCTTCTATCATGAGGAAACACTTTTGAATCCAAGTGGCATGCTAGCACTATCCGTTGACGTGCAGAGGGATCGAGTGTTGCCATCACACTCCCAAACGACATGGATCCACGTGGGGTGAGTGCATCAAACAGATCTAAATCAACAGTCCACCCCGAAGATAAAGATTGCAAGTGACTAACAATGAACTGAGGACAGAGAGAGTAAAATATATGTTAGAATGGCCAGATCTTCTCAGGATACCACCCATGTACACTACCATTTACAGACCAGACTCCAAACTCCAGACTTCAAAGCACAGTAAGTCATCAGCAGTTTATTAAGGATATTGGTTTTCATTTGTACAATGTTCGCACTGCACAGGACATAATGACCAAATGAAAGAAATGTACAGGTATATTGTATAAACAAACTAGGGTCAGCTTATCAAGGATCTTGTCCTTCATATCGTCCTACAAAGGGGGATTAATTATTCAGTACTGTATATTGTACAAACCCATGTGAATGAAGGGGGCTGCCTGACAAGCCTATCTTTAGATCACACTGCCAGTCTGGGTGATTGACAGAAAATTTAAGGATTGCAATTTATTACTAAGATGTACCTCCCAACATTTGAAATGTACAAAGGACACTTTAATTCTTGGGGTCTGAGTTGGGGTGTGGCCAGGGGCGCAGCTGTTCTGAGAAGTTTTAGGATTTCCTAAAACCAATTTATTCAATTAAAATGTAATGAAGAACAATGTATCTTATTTGCACAGACTTATTTCTAAATATAATTACTGTAGTTTAAAAAGGCGCATCAGTGATCTTCATTGCTGTGGAACTCTGTTAAATAAAAAGAGACATTAGGATGGAAAAGAGACAGAGCGATTTGGGCCAAAGAATTGGGACAGTCCTTCCTGAAATAGGGACATTTGGAAGGTATGGTAAGAGACAGCATGCTCTGCCAGAAAGCAAGTACATGACAGACAGGTAAACATGTGGCACTCCAGAAACTGTGACCTACAACACCCATCATATCTTTGTATGGCCAGACTTACTGGAGTGTTGGAGGGTGTCTATATCTTTCTCTGGCTCTCTTTTGCAGTATATTCCTGCTATAGGCATGAGCCAAGGTACTTACCTCTCTGACCTGCTTGTTTCCTGCACTTCCAGGCTGTCTCTCAATCAGCATTGGCTTCAAAAAGGTTGTCCACAGGCGGTCTACATTTACCTCAGACACTAGTTGTCTAATGTATGTGGTGGAGAGTTTCTTGGGGACAATCTGTCATAAAGAAAAACAAAAGTCACTTTGAGAGGTCTCAAGCCATCTACCCAAGCACACAGACAGACAGCCAGCCAGCCTAGGCTACAGAGCAACCAAGAAGATATATAGATCGAAAGGGTGACAAACAGGCAGCTAGTATGACAGCTAGGCAAGCAGACACACAGACAGAAAGGGTGACAGACAGCATGACGGCTAGACAAGCAGGCACACCAACAGAAAGGGTGACAGACAGTATGACAGCTAGACAAGCAGGCACACAGACAGAAAGGGTGACAGACAGTATGACGGCTAGACAAGCAGACACACCAACAAAAAGGGTGACAGACAGTATGACAGCTAGACAAGCAGGCATACAGACAGAAAGGGTGACAGACAGTATGACAGCTAGACAAGCAGGCACACAGACAGAAAGGGTGACAGACAGTATGACAGCTAGACAAGCAGACACACCAACAGAAAGGGTGACAGACAGTATGACAGCTAGACAAGGAGACACATAGACAGAAAGGGTGACAGACAGACAGCTAGACAAGCAGACACACCAACAGAAAGGGTGACAGACAGTATGACAGCTAGACAAGCAGACACACAGACAAAGGGTGACAGACAGTATGACAGCTAGACAAGCAGGCACACAGACAGAGAGGGTGACAGACAGGCAGACAGCTAAACAAGCAGACACACCAACAGAAAGGGTGACAGACAGTATGACAGCTAGGCAAGCAGGCACACAGACAGAAAGGGTGACAATATGAACAGCAGGAACTCAGAACAAATCATCATCCAGGTGTCAGTCACTCAGTATGTGTTACTGCATGTCAGTCTCAGTCAATGTAGAATCAGCCAGTAAGTCTCTCTCAGTCAGTCCTAGTATGGCTATCTCTCTTAATGTCAATCTACACAGCCAAGTAGTATAATAGTCTCTAAGTCTGCCTATGTGCAGTTAGTCTCTCAGTCAGTGTAATATAGTAGTGTTTCTCAGTCAGCCTATGTGCAGTTAGTCTCTCAGTCAATGTAATATAGTAGTGTCTCTCAGTCAGCCTATGTGCAGTTAGTCTCTCAGTCAGTGTAATATAGTAGTGTTTCTCAGTCAGCCTATGTGCAGTTAGTCTCTCAGTCAGTGTAATATAGTAGTGTTTCTCAGTCAGCCTATGTGCAGTTAGTCTCTCAGTCAGTGTAATATAGTAGTGTCTCTCAGTCAGCCTATGTGCAGTTAGTCTCTCAGTCAGTGTAATATAGTAGTGTCTCTCAGTCAGCCTATGTGCAGTTAGTCTCTCAGTCAGTGTAATATAGTAGTGTTTCTCAGTCAGCCTATGTGCAGTTAGTCTCTCAGTCAGTGTAATATAGTAGTGTTTCTCAGTCAGCCTATGTGCAGTTAGTCTCTCAGTCAGTGTAATATAGTAGTGTTTCTCAGTCAGCCTATGTGCAGTTAGTCTCTCAGTCAGTGTAATATAGTAGTGTTTCTCAGTCAGCCTATGTGCAGTTAGTCTCTCAGTCAGTGTAATATAGTAGTGTTTCTCAGTCAGCCTATGTGCAGTTAGTCTCTCAGTCAGTGTAATATAGTAGTGTTTCTCAGTCAGCCTATGTGCAGTTAGTCTCTCAGTCAGTGTAATATAGTAGTGTCTCTCAGTCAGCCTATGTGCAGTTAGTCTCTCAGTCAGTGTAATATAGTAGTGTCTCTCAGTCAGCCTATGTGCAGTTAGTCTCTCAGTCAGTGTAATATAGTAGTGTCTCTCAGTCAGCCTATGTGCAGTTAGTCTCTCAGTCAGTGTAATATAGTAGTGTTTCTCAGTCAGCCTATGTGCAGTTAGTCTCTCAGTCAGTGTAATATAGTAGTGTTTCTCAGTCAGCCTATGTGCAGTTAGTCTCTCAGTCAGTGTAATATAGTAGTGTTTCTCAGTCCGTGTCTCTCCCAATGCAGTCAGTCTCAGCCAGTCAGTATCTCTGTCAGCCTGTGCTGTTAGTCTTTCTCAGTCAGTATGTCAGTCAATTATATCAGACTCTTTTTTTTTTTTTTTTTTGAGTTTTAAACGATTTTATTGTTAGTAAAACTCATACAATACCAGAACAAGATTTCAATTCATACAGGTTCAATTGTGGTACAGTTTAACATTAGATGAAGATTGGACTAGTACTCCACAGAGAGGGTAGTACACCTGGTATACAGTAAGGTAACTTACGTTCGCTATTTGGAACTAGTTTTAGATGTGTTCTATGTCATATGTGGCCCCCGGGTGAGCCGGGGAACATCCACCCTTGGGTGTGTGGTGGGGATATTGTGTAGAGTTGGGTTTAACTGGTGGTCTTAGTCCACTATTGGTAACGTGTGTTGGATCACTGATATGGAATTGTTATAATAAGACAGGTCAGTGAGTGAGGGTTGGAACAGGGGAGTAATAACCAGTCTCTCTCTCAGTCTCTCTCTCTCTCTGTCAGTCAGTCAATCTGTCAGTACAGTCTCTCTGTCAGTTTCTCTCTCTCTCTGTCAGTCAGTCAGTCAGTCTCTCTGTCAGTCTCTCTCTCTGTCAGTCAGTCAGTCTCTCTCTGTCAGTCTCCCTCTCTGTCAGTCAGTCAGTCTCCCTCTCTGTCAGTCAGTCAGTCTCCCTCTCTGTCTGTCAGTCTCCCTCTCTGTCTGTCAGTCTCCCTCTCTGTCTGTCAGTCTCCCTCTCTGTCTGTCAGTCTCCCTCTCTGTCTGTCAGTCTCTCTCTCAGTCAGTCTCTCTGTCAGTCAGTCTCTCTGTCAGTCAGTCTCTCTGTCAGTCAGTCTCTCTGTCAGTCAGTCTCTCTCTCAGTCAGTCTCTCTCTCAGTCAGTCTCTCTCTCAGTCAGTCTCTCTCTCAGTCAGTCTCTCTCTGTCAGTCTCTCTCTCTCAGTCAGTCTCTCTCTCTCTCTCTCTCTCAGTCAGTCTCTCTCTCTCTCAGTCTCTCTCTCTCTCAGTCAGTCAGTCTCTCTCTCAGTCAGTCTCTCTCTCTGTCAGCTATTCCTTTCTATTAGCTAGTCTTTCTATTAGCTAGTCTCTCTCTCCAATAGTCTCTCTCTCTCTCCTCTTAGTCAGTCAGTTCCTTCTGTCAGTCAGTCTTCTAACAAGGTCTCTCTCATCAGTCAGGTTCTGTCAACAGTCTCTGTCACTTCCTCTGTCAGCTTCGTCTCTGTCGCTAGCTAGTCTTCTATTGGCCATTCTATTACTAGTCTCTATTAGCTAGTCTTCTATTACTAGTCTCTTCTATTACACACATTGGGTCTTCTGCTGGGCCAGTCTCTTCTGTCAGTCGTCTCTTCTGTCATTTAGTCTTCTCTCTCTCAGTCATTATCTAGGGGCTGGGTCTCTAGCTTTTCTAGCTAGCTAGTCTCTCTCAGTCATCAGTCTCTCTCTCTCTCCTCATCAAAGGCCAGTCTCTCTCTCTCTCAGTCAGTCAGTCTCTCCTAGCTAGTCAGTCATCAGCCACAGCTGGCCCTTCTACTACCAATAGTCTCTCTCAGTCAGTCTCTCTCACTCTCTGTCAGTCAGTCTCTCTCTCTCAGTCAGTTTCTCTCAGTCAGTCTCTCTCTCTCTGTCAGTCTCTCTCTCAGAGTCTCAGTCTCTCTCTCTCAGTCAGTCTCTCTCTCTCTCTCAGTCTCTCTCTCTCTCAGTCTCTCTCTCTCTGTCAGTCTCTCTCTCTGTTCCTCAGTCTGTCCCTCAGTCAGTCAGTCTCTCTGTCTCTCTCAGTCAGTCTCTGTCAGTCAGTCTCTCTCTCTCAGTCAGTCTCTCTCACTCTGTCAGTCAGTCTCTCTCACTCTGTCAGTCAGTCTCTGTCAGTCAGTCTCTCTCTCAGTCAGTCTCTCTCACTCTCTGTCAGTCAGTCTCTCTCTCTC